>VZUA01103315.1:2413-17909 GCA_013401035.1 Horornis vulcanius
AATCACTGTTCAATGAAATAATGCTGTAAGTTGCTTCTGAAAAAAAAAAAAGAATTTAATTGTAGATTGAGTGGCCTTAACTAGGGCAAGAAAATAGTGGTTTACCATATTGGAATTCGGGGTTTGTTTCAGTGTATTTTTGATTCTCTGGGTACTCTAAATTACCCCTTACAATGCAGAACATGTTTGCTTATTGAGAAAGGCTGCAGGGATTTTGCTTCTACAAATCAGTCAGGTAAATGTTTAAAGGCCTCTCCATTCTTTCTGACTTAGGGGTTAGGTTAGATGTGGAGTGTTATGAGTTATGCTGACAAGTAATTAGAAGAAGATAATTGCTATCAGGAAATGATGTGTTTCTCTGAATCAGACCTATTTCTGAAAGGCCATTATTGTGTCTGATACACTGCTGGCAAGGGCATGCCCACAGTTACTCAGGATAAAAGCTGAGCTACTGTTTTCCTTTTTTCGTGGTACCTGCTATTCTTTATTTGCAGAGCAATCACGCTGGATAATTACAGAGAATGGGAGGATGACTACATGATTTTTTTAATGTGAAAAATGAGTTAAAGTAGTTGTTGAGCTTTTGTTCTTGCTTTTTCTTCAATATGATGTTGTGGGGATGCCCTTGGTAAATGACATCGATAATGACACCTGATGGGGTAAGAGTGCACAGAATGTGTTTGAGGGTACACAGAACTGTTTGGGTGATCTTTGCCCAATCTCATCAAGTAACAGAGAAAACCTACCAAATGATAGTGCTAGGGAGGACTGTCAGACTGGACAGTAATTGGAGGATTTTAAAGAGAATTTTGAGCTAAAGAAAACAAAGCATGTGCTTGCAAGGAGTCCAGTTGGTTTGAGTAGTTATCCAGAGTTAAGTGGTAAGGATTTATTGCTGTTCTAGTGAGCTCTTGGAAGAATTCTGCAAATTTTCTGTATGCCATTAAATATTTCAGACCTTTTTCTTATTTAAAAATATTAATCCTGACTCTTGCTTTATTTTTTTTTTTTTTGCAAAGTACATATAAATGGACACCTTTAAACTTTTTCTATCCATTGTTTCTTGCCACAGGTATGTTTATCATTTAATCCTCAGAGCACACTGTTGGCAACTGGAAGCATGGATACCACTGCCAAATTATGGGATCTAGAGAAAGGAGAAGAAGTAGCCACTTTAAATGTATGTTTGTATTATGTTTTCAGAGGTGCTCCTTGCTGTCTTAGTTTTCCAGCTGAGATAAATAGCAGTGTAACCATTTCAACTGTTTCAAACCTTGCAGTTTCATTTACCATGTGATCCCATAGTGATTGCAGTTACAAAACAGAATAAGAAAACTTGAAGGGAATGAGAAAGCTGTGGTATTTTATGAGTCCTATTTATCAAAAGACAGATTTTCTTATTGCAGTCACATTACTGATATAGATTAGAATTCCTTCCATCACTTGTTAAAACCTGCTGCTCTGCTCTATGGAGGAGGTAAACATGAGCAGTGGACAGCCATCCAGTTACCTCTAGATTGTCATCTCTCTTTGCTCTGCATGGCTTTCTGCCATTCCCCAGGGCCAGATTGGCCTCTGCTGCTTCAATGCATTTCTCTCACATAAATCCCAAGTCATATGTGGTGAATAGGCTTCCTGCTTAAGTGGTGTGCCTGAGTTTTTGCAGTTNATTCCACAGTCCGTAGATCTTCCTGTCAAAATAGTGATATACTGGACAAAAAGTAAATAAAATAGTGATGAATTATGGAAGTGATTATGCTGCTGAAAAAAGACTACATATTAAACTATATTAATGGAAAAGTAATAATTTGTATTTTCATACTCCTTTTAAAAAATTCTCTCAGGGGCACTCAGCAGAAATTATTGCTCTGTCTTTCAATACCACTGGAGACAGGATCATCACTGGCTCCTTTGACCATACAGTAGCAGTATGGGATGTTGGCACTGGCAGGTACTAAAGCTCCAATACATATAATTTTACTTTGTATGATTTTTGGGACAAATTAAATAGAAAATGTTGAGCTACACCTTACAGAGCTTGTATTTAATTTAGAGTATATGTTTCTTCATTTTGTAATTTGTTACTCCTGTTCTCTTTGTTGTTTTGAAAAGGAATGCTGCTTAGGAAATGCTTTTGTATATATTCTTTGTTTTAAATTTCTATCTTATGAGTGCTAAAGAGGCAGAAAGAATGGACAAATCCTGTGCTTGTTACTGGTGAATTCTCCAAACAGGAATATATTTTATCAGCATGGAAACTTATGACTTGCAAGGTATCTAGGATTTCTAGACTGTTTAAGTGGAAAGTATATTTTTAGTTATAGGAAATTATTTTAGTTATGTTGTCTTTAAAAACTATAGAGGGTGTATTTTTCCTCCTCACCCTCCTTTGTCAATATAAATTTAAAATGTGTTCTCCTTTGGCTGTAGAGAACAAAATCTCTTGATTAAAATGCCAGCAAATAATAATGCAACAGTTAAATATGAACTTGTATAATACTGACAAATCCACTTTTTTTTTTTTCAGTGGGAAACTCAGGGTAAGTAAAGTAATAAAATGATCACCCTGATTACTGACAAAGTAATTTATGAAGATAACCATTCTATTTTGTTTATAGAGGTTTTGCCTTTATTTTAGTGATAGCAAGGGGAATATCTCTGAAATTTATATAGAAAAGGAAAGTGTGTGTATAGTGATATCTTGGGATAATAGACAATATATATAAAAGTGAGACTAAGTGTGTGATTTATAAGTAGTGTACACATAGTGTATCATTTAAGGCTTGATACTGTAATCTTTGAACTTACTCGATACCAACACTCATTCAGCAAATCAACCTTTGGATTCAGCTTCCTTCAGCCTCATGTTCTTGCAAGTATTTTTGTTTGAAAACAACTTTTTCCAGCTTATTGTCTGAGCCTACAGTGAAATCAAAGTCTGGGAATTTTCATGTTGCATTTTTTTCTATGAAATCAATATGGATTTCACATCAGGGCCAATACCAGGAATATGCAGGAGAGGTTTTCACTGGCAGCTCTGGTGATTAGCTAGTGGGCCATAGAATTGTCCCAAGGCCAGCAGTCAGCCTTTCAGATGGCAGTTGGGCTTGAATACATTTAGGAATAATGGAAAGCTGCAGTCAGAAAGACTGTGAGCAAATCATAATTTACTGTTGACAGGTTCAGGTGGATTTACAAAAATCTTGTAGGTGAGGCTTTGTGTTTTTCACCATGTGAATTACATGAAGTGTACAGCTTTCCAAATTTGAGTTTCTTCTGATTTTGCTGGCTGGCCCTGTTGAGCACATATGCTCCTGAGTTGTGTTCTGGGTAGGTGCCCTGAACTGCCCTGAGGGAAGTTGATGTAGGAACAAGAAATCTGAACAAAGTTCAAGATTTTCTTCATAAAATACTGCAATTAAAAACAAAAGAAGGGGTGAAGGAGGAAACACTCTTTTGTAATCCAGGCCTGTATTTCCATGGCAGATAAGGTCCTTTGTAGTTCAGTTGAAGGTGTCCGCAGAGCTTCATTTGGCAAATCAACAGCCTGGTCCTGTATCCTGGGTCAGGGGTGCTGGACACAGTATGCTGAGAGTGAAGCAGTTTCTCATTTGCAATTATAACCAAATACTAGAGCATCCATAGATCAAATTTCACTTGGAAACTGAAGGCTAAGAAAATACTGTCATGATTAAAGCTGATTGCTTTTAATAAATAACTTAAATTTTTTATGGCTCTTCATAAGCCTGTCTTCTGTGTTCTTTCTGTGTATCTGATGATGGTTTCTGTGAAATGTTCTCCACATTGTTATTTATTCTGTTTCTTGATCAAATTTTTATGTCAAAACTTGAAGCCCTACACTTTTTTTTTGAAAATTGGAAGCTAAGCTTTCAGCTTTTAAATTAATTTTTTTTTCCTAGGTATTACTAGGTATTTTTGGCATTAGGTATTACAATAATAGCAGTCTTAATGGCCAAATAATGCGTTTATAAAATTAAGTTTTCCTCTGTTATCCGCTTGTTGATTTTTGGTTTTACAGTAAAAAAAATCTACACAATTACAACAGTGTAGACCTCACAGTGTTAGAAAGTAAAAGGAGTAATTCTGTAAAATGCTAAGAACATAATCAAGTTTCTGTTATTATAAAAAAAATAGCAAATTCAAATGCTGAGGAAATTTTCTTTGCTGTTCATTTAGCACATATATTGATTTAGCTACCCTTATATATCTTGTGCAATGAATAAAAAACATTGCAGTCGCTTAAACTGATTTAGTTGTTTTCCTAGTCATTAGTTTATCTGTTATTTACAGTCTGCTTCTATTAATGATGCAGTGATATTAGCATTGTGATAATAACCCAATTTGCTAATCCTTTAATACATGTATATCTCAATTAATCTTTTTTAGGCTTTGTTGCCTTGTAGGCCATTAATTAACAGGAAGCAGTATTGGCTAATCGTAACCTCTCTACTCAGATAAAGCTGAAGAATTTAATGGGACTTGTATTGCCAGTCTTGTGCAGCAAGAAGTTCAGGATTAATGAGGATTAGAAATCATATTTCAGTTGGGCTGTCATTTGCCTGTTATTTGGGAACATGCACACATTAAGTACCTGATTAACTTCCATTTGATCTTCAGTGGATTTTATAAAAGGTTTAGATTATGTGGAGTTTTAAAGATGTACTGTTGCAGTTCATTGAAGTAGGATAATGGGAGAGTAATGTGGAAAAGCTCGCTCTATATACTTAGCATGTAGATGAATACAAGGAATCTGTCACTGGTACTGAAAATCGTCACGTTTCACTGGAAATACATTCACTAAAATATTTTTGAAAGAGAAGGGAGGAATTTTCCATTTTATTTCTCACTGCCTCTTTTTTCCAAAGATAGGAAATGGAACTGATGTAGTTCTAGAATCCTTAATGAGCTGCACCACTCCATTCAATTGCTTTAATGGTGAAGACTTTATGCCTTAAATATACCATTTTCTAAACTTATAATTTAAATGTGTATATAAAAATACACACTATAAATGTAAATTATTATTTTTAATTTTTTTTTGGTAGGTTGTTACATACTTTAATAGGCCACCGAGGAGAGATTAGCAGTGCCCAGTTCAACTGGGACTGTTCTCTCATTGTCACTGGATCAATGGACAAAACATGCATGGTAAGCTGGTTGAGTAGGTAGTAAATACAGCTACTTGACATACAAAATGGATATTTTTAAAGTTGAGGAGCATTATTTTAAAGTAGAACATACAATGAATTAGAGAATTTACAGCTAAGTGTAAACCCTATAATCTTACTTATTTCCCTGAAATCTAGTTAAGTCTTGTTTAATCAATACACTGAACTAAAAAATGTATAGAACTTCATTAAACTAACTAAAGAGTGACTCATTATTGATTTGTATTCAGCTTTCATGTTATTACATATCAAACATCAGAAAGGGCCTCTATGAGTTGCTTTATCAATCAACTAGCTATCTGTAAAGTGAGTTAGTGCAAAGAGGTGATCAGTGGCCGTTTGTGTGTGCAGCTGTGGGATGCTGTGACAGGGACACACATCGCGACGCTGGCAGCGCACAGCAAGGAGGTGCTGGATGTGTGCTTTGACTACGCCGGGCAGCGCATTGCAACGGCCTCTGCTGATGGTGAGTGAGGGGCTGCCACTGCTGGGGGAGCTGCAGCTGCACCATCAAACACCTTTGTCCTTTCCCTTTGGCTCTGCTTTGAGCGTAGCAAATGAAGAGGAGGGCTTGATTCAAAACTATAGATCGAGCAATGTTTGTTGCATTACAGAAATTGGGCATTAAACTTTGAAAGTTTTCTCCAGTGGCAAAGTTCTTACGTTCATACTTCAATCAACTCCACGTGTCTTTCCCCTTTAACTTCAAACTTGGAAGGAAATAATTCACTTGTGGCTGGAAATATGTTTAAAATGTGTATGTAAATAGCTTTTGACGGGGTTGATTTGGCGGCTCAGATTTAGTCTTAAATAAAAAATGTAGTTGGAATTTTACTGGTGGATTTGCTGGCAGGCTTTTCTAATGCACAGCAAGAGAATAGACAATAAAGAGGTAGTGAAAGAAGCAATTTTGTTATTGATATGCAGAGGTTTTCCATGTTTATTATTTGTCTAGGAATCACAATAAATAGTTTTCTGTATTCACCTGCTCACTTATTTATATTATACTGCATAATGACAATACAGTATTAGTTTTAGATACACGGTTCCAGAAACAGCATACCAGACTGGATGGGGAGGACTGTTTGGATCTATTTTCCTGTGCTTGCTATATTAAGACAAAAGACAATGTAAAAGGTTTCATGATATTTAATCATTATCTTATTAAATACAATGAATAGATTATTAAATAAAATGAAATATACATTCCGAAATAACAGGCTTCAGTAAGCTGTGTTCTACGTGGACCTTTCTATTCATATTTTAGGAATTTTACAGGATAATCCATTTCTGGTTAGGAAAGGAAATTCTTTTCCAACTGTATTACAGATTCTTTTTAACATGCTTTACCCTTGGAGGAAACTCTGTGAAGTTTGCCTTCTATTTCTTCCAAAATTAAACCTGAGGATGAGTTCCTTCTGACCTTATTGAAATATTCTTACTGAAATGGGTGCTTAAGCATAACAATCACATATGGCTCCTACTGCAACAGGGTCAGCAAGAGTCTATAATGCAGGAACAAAACAGTGCATTGCAAAGCTAGAAGGGCATGAAGATGAAATTTCAAAGGTAAGTTGTGTGTGGTCTGCACCTTTTCTAGTCTGTGTGTGACATCCAATCCACCAGTTATTCCACAATGCAGGCATATTGCTCATCGCTATACCACCACATTCTTTAATATTTGAGATTGACAGATCTGCCTAAGAAGCTCTCTTTACTAAAAGAACATTCCTTTTGGCTAAGAGCTGTAAGACAGTGATTGTTTACCAATTCCCTACTTCTGAGCTAAGACAATACTGGGTGTGCTACTCCTATGGGTTCCAAGAGCTGCCTATCTGTACTGTGATGTCATTACCATTTGATTCCTTAGAATGATGGCAGTCACTTAAGTCCATCCCTCCTAGGGGTGGACACCTGGCTTTGCTGCCACTGAAATGACTGTTTCCTTAGCTCTTTCCTTCTGAATCAGTTGGGTCTGCACACCCACTTGGTAAAGAACAGGGGAGCAGAGAGGGAGATGCTCTCTATGTGTACTTTCAGTGTGATCATCATTAACAGAGCTCCTGTCTGACCTGTCCTAAACTGTGCCTGTGTTATTTTGCCATTGGAGTCTCACATTCTCTGACAGAATAAGCACCAGGGTTTTAATCTCTTATTGAGATTTTAAGGCTGTTGCCTCTAAGGTTTTTACCATCAACCCTATTCCTTACTTCTACCAGATGTGTTCCTCTTTACGCTTTGTCATTTCTCTGCACACCTGATTTATGGAATGGAACAGAAAAACCATATTTCTGTGGAAAAATACATGGAGAATCTTATTTTCAAAAGTGCATAAGGGATTTGGAAATACAAAGTCTATTTCAAGAATCACTTGGTCATGAGGACTGTGCTCATGTGCTTTGCTTATCTGGCTCAATTTTGAGCACCAGGGTTCTGTTCCAAATAGGTTTAGTTGCTTCCAACATTGTATTTTTCAAATTTTGTTATTTATTGCTTGCAGCTTTTCATTATCCTTTCAAATAAGTAATCTTCCTAGCTTCCAAGCTAGTGTGCTATGTTTGTGCTGCTTTTTTGTATGTATTTTGATGTTGAAATATTAATATTTTGAATCTAGGATGGTTCTTAATGAACAAAAATGCTTTAATTCTATTTATTTGTCTGTGTAATCATTTGCTGAGAGAATAGTATGTTCAGAAGGATTGGTCTTTCCTCAGTTACTAAAGTCACTGCAAAGTCACCTTCTCACACTCAATGTAGGCTCATTGAGGACAATCTGAACTCCTGCTGCCAAGAGGGTGGGTTAGAGACAGCTTCCATCAGGGCCTTAGTACCAGCATCATTTCAGTGCTGGAGAAGAGAATCTGCTCCTCTGGGAGCGTGTGGAAAAGGCCATGTATTTCTGCAGATAGTCTATGGAGATGTGACCACTTAGAAATGTTATTACTTGGAAATTGGATTTCGGGGGAGCAGACATTTTGCCCTCAGTGATTAAGCAATTTTGAATTATATAATAAACTGGTATTGTCTGGTTAGTGCTCAAAAAATGTGCCTGATTGTCTGGAAATCCATGCAGTTATGGCAGTGATTGTTTAAAAAATATGGAGACTTACTATAAGATTAATTGTTTCCAGTGGAGATTCTGATACTACAGAGATGTATGTTATTTAATGTAGAACTCTATAAAATATGTATAAATTTTACATTGTAATAATGATAACATTTAAATAAAGCTGCTACGTTTGCTACCACTTCTGATTTTGGTGCTTGATATTTGGAAGTTATGATCCTGTAGTAAGGTCATGGTATATAAGGCCTTTGTAAATACACAAAGTTTTCAGCCACAGAAGTTTGCCAGCATGACTCTAGTGGAATACTGTCCTTGATTTTAGCTTCTTTCTCTAGGCATACTGACTTGTTAAGTAACGTAATTAATTTCTGTATTTTTTAAAGGTGTGTTTCAACCCTAAAGGCAATTGCATACTAACAGCCAGTTCTGATAAAACAGCTCGGCTCTGGGATGCTGCTACTGGACACTGCCTTCAGATATTAGAGGGCCATACTGATGAGATCTTCTCCTGTGCTTTTAACTATAAAGGTGATACAATCATTACAGGTAACTAATATATTCTGTTTTCTTTATTCTTTTTTTTTTTTTTTCTTGAGAGACATCTGAAATCTTGCTACAGCAAAACAAAAATAATCTGAAAACTTTCCTATGGCCAAATGCAGGTACCAGCAGTGACTTGCAATATAGTCAAAATCTAGAACTTCGCTTTAGAACTGACGTTTAAGAGAATATGGCCATGATCAAATGGGCACATCTTTCCATCTCTCCAGTGGGCACATACCAGCACCAGAGCAGTGACTAAGCTATTCTCTCACAATGCACTGCTATGAGGGAGGTGTAGATGAACAAAAGGCGAAGGTTTCTAAATGGGAGCACACCTTTTGTGTATCTGGTACTGAACTCTGGTCAGGTTTCCTTCATTTCAGTCATGGGATGCAGGATGATCTCAGCTAAAAATATTGCCCTAGATTCTGCTGCCTGTTGCTAGTTATGGAGAAAAAAAGTATCTATGTGTCTCCTGGGTACATTGTTGATGTAGGCATAAACAAAAATGGATAGACTGTGCAATAGACCTAAATGATTCTTCCACAATGTCTGTTTCTTACTAGGGAGCAAGGATAACTCCTGTAGAATCTGGCACTGACTGAAGGAAAGGAAGGATCCAGTTTGGTGTATGCCTGCCTACTTTGTGAGTTTCAGAGTCAATAAACTCAGCCTTTCAGATCTGTTTTCTTTTACTCTCTGTTCACCTTCTGTTGAAGTAGAACAGTTATCTAGATTTGACAGGTTTGATTTAGATATGGCATCATAGAACTGCAGAAGTTGGAAGGGTCAACTGGAGATCACCTAGTACAACAGCCTGCCCTTCTCAGAACCCTGTCAACCAAGCAGCCTGCCCAGGACTTGACATGGGTTTGAATATCTCCAAGGATGAAGACTCCACACTTTCTCTATACAACCTGTTTAATATTTGATCACTTGCATAGTAAAGAAGGAGAGTAGGGGTTTTTTTCCCTCTTATGTTTAAATGAATTAGTTCCTTATATTTCAACTAGTGCATGTTGCCTCTTCACTGAGTAGCACTGGGAAGAATGTGGTCTGTTATTTCAGTCACCAGACAGAAATCATGATTAATGAGATTGAATGCCTAATATAGTTCAATTTCTTTATGTGTAATTTTTAACTAGTAACCTTTTTAATAAAAAAAGAATAGAGCATTATAGTAATCTCAGTTGTGAAAAGAGTGTTGGTATGCACTTGCTTGGAGGACTTTTGTATTAATTTTCTTTGTGCGTAATAAAGCATTGAATTAAAATGCCAGTTTTGCTTTTTGTAATACAATGCCCCATTCATATTGCTGGAGAAAACCAGCAGCCATTTTTGAGCTGCCTTGCTATTAACTATTGCATGAATGCTGCAGTTAAACTCCCCTCTCCTACTGGCACACATCTTTCCATTCAATCCATTCCTTTCTGCTCAGTCATCATTCTCCTATTTTGAGCTGAGGTTAAAAAAATTTTTATCAGTGGTGACTTCAGTTTGGAGTCCTGGCCCAGTGATTAAATCCAGCATGAAGAAACTCTGCTTACTGAAGATTGGAAGCCAAGGATCCTGACATAAACTGTGAAATGGATGAGAAACTCCTGCAAGTTATTTACTAGCATACAATGATCTTTCAGCCAGGCTTGGCTCTCCCAGAAATTGCCAATAGGTTTCACCTGTGCAGAGCTTGCTGCACTTCCTGAGAGCACCTGGAGTGCAGTTGCTCTTTGCAGGCATAGTGAAGGAGCAGAACTGACTGGTCTCCTCCAGCAGATTTGAAAGAAGGATGAAGAGGCAAAGAGGGAGAAAGGAAGTGTACAGCAGAGAATGAACTTGGAGGTATTTTGTTTATATTCTATATCTCTGGGTGATTGTGGACTTCTAAATGTTGTTAAATTCAGTAGGAAATTACTAAAGCTGATGTGTTGTGACTACCTCTGAGTGCTTGCCAGCGTCCTTGTGTGTAAATGAAGAAACAAAAGTCCCTGTCATCACTTGGCAGATTTCCTGGTTATTTCAAGTAGTGCTGTGCTGTGGGAGAAATGAGCAGAGTTGCAGATATTTAAAATGTAACTTTCACCAGTAGGCAAAGTGGCTGACCCAAAAGTGTCTGTAAGGCCTGTGATGCTTCCTGGGTTTTTGTGCAAAACCTTCAGGTGTCAAAAATGTATCTCACAAAGCCAGAATTGAAAGGGCCAGGAAGGGCAGTGCTGTTCTGTGCTGGTTTAGAATTGCCCAATGTCCTGAGATTGATGGGCACCTGTGATCTGGGAGATTTCCAGCTGACATAAATGGAGGAAAGTGACTATAATGAGATGTACACAATTACTGCTATGTGGTTAAAAACTGAAATTTGACTTGCTGTGAACTATCACAAAGTAGAAAATATTCTTTGGACTGTGATTAGGAACTAGATTCTCCCCCCACCCCCTTTAGTATTTTAGTTTGGTGTTCTTCCTGTTGCCTCTTCCTTTATAATTTTTTTCTTATACTATGCTAGTGAATCAGATGTCTGTAATAGTTTTTGGCTTCAAGCTCTTGTCCTATTTTTGCAAGAAATTGTGAGATGAGGTTTCATACAGTAAGCATTGGACTGGCAGGCCATCTGGGTTCTATTTATGATTCTTCCTAGATTCTTGAGTGTGTAGAACTGCTTTTCAGGCTAAGTTATCTAAGTTTCCTGCTCATATGTGAAATATTTTCACATCTGGTGTGGTTCACAGCACTGCTGGAAAGGGTACTGGCTTGGCACCTTGTAAGAGCTTCAGTAGTAGTACTCTAGATACTCGCTGTGAATGCTTTGATGTTAGGTTCTCTGCACTTTGGTTTAACCATATGTGGATTTAATAAATTATAGAGATATACATTAGCAATGTATTGCATAAATGTATCTGTCTTCCTTGAACCATTCTGTGGGTCTGGCAGCAAGCAGCTTTATCCCTTTCTCTGATTTCACGTTAATCCCTCAGCCAAAATGGTGACTGTGTATGTTGTAGCTCTATTACCTGGCACTTTTTTAATCTGCATACCCTATACCATCCAAGTGCTCCTTTAATCACTGTGTGGTTGGAATGAGATGTAGCTTTCAACATTACCCTGAAATGCTGACAAACTTGGCTCCCTGTGACCTTACTGAAAAGGATTACCTCAGGAAAGCCCTGAAGTGCTTTAGTAGGGCTTGTCACTGTAGAAATCATATTTGCTGTATTTTTTTTTGTTCTTTAGAACTTTGAAATCCTTTCAGGATAAACCTCTGTGAATATGCAATTCTGTTTTTCTGGGAAAGAAGTTTGTGTCATGTAACTGCTCTAGGACAGAACATACACTTCACAATGCTGGGGATTTCCATGTAAGCACATGATGTGTGCTTGGATTTGTGACGTGTGAGATTCAAATTCTTTCTGAATAGGTGATGACAGCAATACTCACACCCACTCATGTTTTAAAAGTGGCATTTTGTGTGAATTTCTTTTTTTGTCTCCTTCAGTGGGATCACTCACAATTCCTGGGTAGTTAGTGAAAGGATGTAGAAATATATCCTGCTTCTATTTTCCAGTTTGCTGCACTTTACTGTCTAATTCTCAGCTGAAGCTGGGAGGAGGACGCAACCCATCAGCCAGCCCTGTCTTCACTGGAAATTGTTTTAATGAGTTTGATAGTTCAGCTGGCTCATCTAACTGTCTATCCTGCTAAATGCTGCACAGCTGCAAGTTGCCTTCTGAGGGCCTGTTCCTTGTGATGACTGGGTTCAGAGTGGTTTGGGAAAACTGAAATAATGGTGTTATAAGTTTGCTCATATGTGTTAAAGGCTTAGGAATGGCTCTGACTCAAATTCTTAAATTGGCTAGTATGGATGTGCTTTCCTTCTGAGCTGCAATTTTTATTTAAGTAGGTCATGTGGGTTCTTTATTTCAATGCACTGGTGGGTTTTTCCCTCTGTCATTTTGAAATGTAGAATTTAGGGTGACATTCTTATGCTTGTCTGTCATGCAGCTTTGCATGAAACAGGGCAAAAGCAACTGTAAAACTTTTTCTTCAGAAAAGTCATCTACTGAATTTTACAGGTGACTATTTTTATCACAGACCATAAATAGTTCATTTACTTGAAGACAATAAAAATCTTCAGTGGTTTGAACAAAATTGAAGTATAGTTTTGCAGCTTCTAGTAATCTCAACATGAAAAGAACCCTAAACACAACAACATTTAAAATGAAGTTTTAAAATGTCTAATTCAAATACAGTAGAATTGTTTTTTGAAGAGTAGCAGATCTACAGGCCAAATGTTGCTCCTCATTATGTGGGTGGTAGAATCAACCCTGGGGTGGCAATGCACCTGCCCCTGAAGCCACTTCCAGGAAAGGGAGCACTGCAGCTGTGGCTGCTGCTCCCGTGGGGGGCCTCTGATGGCCAGGGCATCTCCCGAGACATCTCCTGCAAGAACTTCTCCAGCTCCCACTTGAACCTGTCTACAAGTCTTGCACGGTCTCATGCAATAGTTCTCATCTATTTTGTTTGCTTTGAATCTGGCTCATATGATTTTAATTTGTTGTATCCTAGTTTCTGTCAGAAAAGATAGTGAGCACCCACCCCCAGTGTTGTTAAAATCCTGCATCATGCTGATGCAGAGGGAGATTTTTACCTAAGGTTGTATGTTGTTCTTGTTTAGGTGTATTTACTACCCACTTCCCAAAAACTGAAAAAGACTAAGAATGGACAATTCTAATTTCTTCTAAAATTAAGTGCTTTTCTTATTTAGTCAGGGAAGTGATGGTTTCCTTTTCTGTGTAGCAATAGAAATACCTGAGGTATCTAGGCAATATTGCAGTAAATGCCCCTGCTAACTTACACAAGGAGAGGAAACTCCTGAACTTCTGTCTCCCCACCCTGTTGCTCACTTTTGCACGTACTGAAAGCAGCCATAGTGAGCACTAATAGAGGTTTGTACATTGGGAGTTACTCTGGATAACCAGGGTATCAGTTCTCTTTATTTTGTTGTGATACTAAGAATGTTATGTTTAGTCTTTTATCTCTTGAAAGCATTGTGGAACCCAAATAGCTTTGGCACTGAGGTAAGACCTGGACCTTGCTCTAGCTTGTTGTGGTCAGAGCCATGGATCAGATTTGTCTTTGAGAAGCAGAGTTTGAGAAGCTCCAGGGATGGCAGGCAAATATTTAATAGGTAAAAAAATCCATAGTTCATTTGTGAACTTTTTAGGAAGGCAAAGAGGACACACATTATAACATAAATTTATTTCTGAATAAATTGCAACATTAAGAACTACTGTACAGAGAAACTGCATCACACTGTTACAACTCTGTCATGATATTTGTGCTTTGTAAACATTTATTCTATCACAACAAAAAATTGTATACTGACATCTAACTGCATTTGGTTTCAAAATAAATACACTTTCCCATTTATTAACTCAAACAAAGCACTTTAAGTCTATAATTCTTGGTGCTTTTCATTAGCTCTCAGCCTAAGAAATGCTGAGCATTCAGAGTTGCCACTCATGTTATTGGGAGTTATAGATACTCCAGAGTTCAGCCCAGTGACTCCAGTTATGTTCAGTGTTTGCAATAAATTTATTTTGACTGTAAAGCGACCTCTCCTGTTTTTACTGCAGAGTAGATTGAGAATTACTCATGTTATTTAATGTTCCACATTAGATTTTGATTCACTAAGAATTGGTATTTTGTAACAAATGAATGATGCAATCATGCAAGTTTTGTAATGGTTTTAAAGATAAAACTGAGAATATGGCTCTTTTTCATAAATTATTTAAAACTACTTCAAAATTTTAAAAAATATTTAGTGCAAAAGGATAGGTTTTTTTTTTTTCAAGAAATATTACAGAAGCATATACTGTTATATGGAAAATAAAACTTCTCTTAAATATCTTTTTGGGGAAAAGCAGGCAGGTATTCTATTCCTCTATTTGGGTAGGAGAGATGAAAATTAAGTATTTTCAAAAAAACAAATTGCAGAAGAGCTGTGATGTCACAAATTTGTTTTATCTTTAAATTCACACGTAATCTCTTTGGCAGAGTCGAGAGAATGTATTACTAAGTGCATGATAGCAACAGATCATCTCAACAGGACAATAGCAGAGTATATCTTATCAAACTATAGAAATGTTATAGGAATGTGAACTCTCACATGTATTCCAAACAGTTATCTTCAAAATGAACACACATGTCTGCTGAAATTTTAACAAACATTTTGCTCTCTTGTAAGTTACAAAAGTTAACATTGAGATTTTTAGGACAAGATGGTGCTCTTTTCAGATATGCATTCACCTCATTAACAATTTATTCAATTACACTAAAATCAAAATAGTACTTTTTTCACTGCTTTTAACTGATATGTAGATTGTTACATAGTGCTTTCAAGAGAAGCACTTTAGGTAACAATTGTACTATCATGATTCCCTTTTGCCAGGCAGGGACACTGAGGCACAGAGGTGAAATGACTCGCCCAAGGTCACAGGGCTGGGGCAGGACAGGGCTTGAGAACTGCCCTGGCTCACAGAGATGTGTGCAGGGATCTATCAAGTGTAGCTATACTGAACTGCACTGCTTCCCAGGGAAAAGGAATCAGTTTTTTAAGGACAGTAACTGAGAGACTGGATTTTATTTCTTTGGGAAGGTTGCAGGAATTAGGAGCAGCTATGGAAGAGAAATAAAGACATGGGAA
>VZUA01103315.1:21222-37556 GCA_013401035.1 Horornis vulcanius
AGGGCTGGGGCAGGACAGGGCTTGAGAACTGCCCTGGCTCACAGAGATGTGTGCAGGGATCTATCAAGTGTAGCTATACTGAACTGCACTGCTTCCCAGGGAAAAGGAATCAGTTTTTTAAGGACAGTAACTGAGAGACTGGATTTTATTTCTTTGGGAAGGTTGCAGGAATTAGGAGCAGCTATGGAAGAGAAATAAAGACATGGGAAGAAACTAAAATGTTTTTTCAGCAGCGTTTTATTGTGTTGTCTAACTGCAAAGGTGTTAAGTGTTCAGAAGTTTTTACCCCTTAGGAGATTATGGGGATTTTAAAACCCCATAAATATTATTTATCAAGGAACAAGGGTGTCTCCAGGCATTCTGAAACACACTCTGCTTCTAACAATTAAACTGCACAAATATCAGTGTTGTTTTAAAACTGAATGTTAGGGTGCTATCCCATTTTACCTGACTCACTTTATCAAACTGACGAAAATTGAATATATTAGATAATTAAGCCTTTACTGTGTAGTTCATTCATTCTGAAGGCTAAAAATCCATCCCCTCATAGTACAGTGCATCCTATAGCACATGTCAAGAGTCCCTCATGACACAGAAAGACACAATAAATTCGGGTTCACTTTGCTCCTGGGTCAGTCGTGGCATGGACTTGTGCTGTTCCCGTAGAGTTTGTACATCTTTGCACAGTTTATTCAGTGATGTTCAGAAATCAGAGCGTTACACAAACCACTGCTTATTTAAACTGGAATAAAACAGAAAAGCTGAACCAGCCAACTTTGTTAACCCAATTCAAGCAGCCAATCAAACAGGCTGGGTGTGATCTCTCTGCCCTCCTCGCTGAGCTTGCAGTACTGCACCACGGCCTGGAAGATATCCCCCACCTTCCAGGACTTCCGCTGAACCAACTGCACAACATCTAGAAACTAAATAAAAAGAACCACAATGAAATACACTTGGGATCTGGTGAACATTTTCTAAGGTTTTGTGGAATGCATGCACACAAACCTTTGTTAGCCCACCCTTTGTAAATGCACACCTATATGAGGGACTGGACACCATTCAGTGCACAGCAACATCAACGTTCTTGCTATTTATAAAAACTTCATTTCTCAAGTTCCATAGCTCCCCAAAGACTGATGGGCTCTCATGACATTTTCTAAATTAACTGCTTCTGTCAAGTATTTCTTATTTATTGCAATGAAAGTAAAAACAAAGTCAGTTTGACAAAGGATCACCATTTGCCATGTTATCAACAGCTCATTGTCAAAATAACGGAAGTGTGATTATCCATCTTAATAAATATTTTTCCATTACCACTAGCTATATTTTATGTTTAATTTTCTGTATTTCCATATATACATACATCCCATAGTATTTTAAATATTCAAATAGTACTGGTGAGAGGGAATTCTGTGTAAAATTTTGTCACATGAAGACATTTATCAAAATTGTGTTTTAAACATAGAAAGTATCTGTATTTGACTTTTAATTTCCAGAGAAACCAGAGGTAAATATATATATTCTTAAGCAGCTGTAAAAAAAATCCTGAGTTTTGTCCACTTGGTACTTAATAATGGGCTTCACAGGATCATCCATCTGGTCCCTTTTTCTTCTGAAGCATATAAATGAAAATCAAAGCTTTTCACATCTTTGAATTTCACAATAATCAGTTTGCTCCTTCTGTTTCCAGTTTTAAGCACAAAAGAAAAATTGTGTCTCTAGTTAGTGTAGCTGTTTGCTATTTATGTACTGCAGCCTAAACTTTTAATATGTATTTTAATGTTATTTAATAGGCACGTGATTTCCAAGAACGCTGTTGTAGGCAGGATGTGCTTCATTATTCTCTAGTGTATTTTTGCAATTGAATTAACTGTTTGCCAAAGCACATGGGTAAAGCTGACAGCTGTTTCTTTAATTAGATGCAATTTGGACTGTTGCTGTTGAATGCATTTTAAATTATGTTTATGATTCCCAAATGCATGTACTCAAGAAAATCAAACAATATCTCTGCTACTCAAAATGATCTTCCCATAAGAGACCAAAATACTGATTTGTAATACTTTTTTCATTAATTGACATAAATACTAACATGTTTTTAAGTCTCAAACTTAAGCTCCCTTGCTGATCTTGGAAATGGGTCACTTTTGGTCTTTCCTGAAATGCTGTGGTTGTATTTGGTGGGGTCTAGAAAGGAGCACCAGCTGATAATTCACGAATAGAAAGAGTTTGCGCTTCTTTTGGCTGTTTTGGACTTCAGTGTTGCTCCTGGCTTTGGCTTGGACTAACACCTCAGGAAGTTTCTCAGTGATCTGTGTCTGTCCACTCTCTCTGGAAAGAGACTTCTGCTCTCAAAAGCTGTATCCCCTGTTGGAACAGTTTATGAACAGCCAGGCACAAGTTCAGACCTGACCTGAGGCTGCTGTAATTGGTGTTACAGGCAAGGCAGAACCAGCATAAGGACTGAAAATCTTAAGTCCAAAAACAATGTCTCACATTATAGTGACCAAGTAGCAGAACATTGTGCATGTGATGTCTACACCCAGATGGTTTTTTTATATTGTTATTTTTTAAACCTTTGTACTTAAACTGCATGTAAACCATGTGCAGCCTTTCAAATGCAGCCACATAAAGAACTCTTAATTCTGCCCTGGACATTAGTATTTAATGTATCATTGATATGAAAAAGTGAACACATTGGTCAAAGCATGCTATAGAGACTTTGGAGAAGGTCTCATGGTGACATTTTCTTATGCTATAGATAATCTACTACATATTCCACAGTCCTTAAGTTCTGACACACCTGTCCTCTCATTCCTTTCTCTCATAAACAGTAGTGTTGCCATCTTGCTGTAATGAAGATGTTTTTGCATCTTCTTTTAAGCTCAATAACTTCAATAAATCCTAACTGCTACAGTTATGTAGACATTAATAGTATGCCCAATTCTGTAAACACTACCTTTTCAATTCTGTTTTCCTGAGATTTCTTAAAATAGATAGTTGGAATTCCAAGTTCAGAAGCAGCTATCCACTGCAGGGTGGCTCGCAGCTCCACATCAGGGCACTCTGGTTCCAGATCAAAGTTTATTACCAGGAGGTCCTTTTGACAGTTGGCTGTTCCCACTGAAAGCTCAGAAGTACTTTCTGGAAAAATAATCCCACCAGTTACTGTGCAATTACTAGTGTTATCTTCAAACTGTATGTTTTAATTGATATGATTCAACTTACCTTCAGTGTTTTCTGTCTGTTCTTTAAGGAAAACCTTTTCTTCTACTAATTCACTTAGAAACAAAAAACAACAAAGCTTATTAGTCACACCTAGGAGCAATCTACAATATTGCTTCATGATGAATAAACTTCTCCCTCAATGCAAGGCCTAGAAAACTGCAAGAAAAAGGTTACATAGGATGAAACAATAAAATGAATATATTTCATTATTTAATCTGTGAATGAGGAAAAACTGAATTGCAGCATTTTTCTGTAGCAGGATGAAGTGCTTGTATTAGTTATGTCACGTGTTACGTTTCACCAGGATCTGCGTATCTTTACAGTTCACACAATGACAAGCAAACGACATTATGGTAAGACACAGTAAGTCTCATAACCTGGGTGGAAATGCTGAATTTCCAATGTCTGTATTTTGCTGTGACAATTTTCTGATGTCACTGGCTTCAGGAGGTTCCCATGTTCAGTATGTGATGTACAGTCTGTATGTTTGTGCAGTGGCTGTGCCCTGGCTGCATAATGACATTCACCAGCTGGCAGCTTGTACCAGGATCTTTAGGCAGGATATGCTCACACATCTCTTGATAATTGAATTACATGTTCAGTAAAAACATTCCCAGAAACAATAGGTAAGTTGTACTGTGGCCCAAATTATTATTGTTATTATTGGAAAGAATGCTATTGGGTTTTTTAAAAAATTGCCTTATTTTCTTGACCTTCCTTGGTATTGCAGTAGAGTTTTGATAATATTTGAAGTTATTCAGAGAAGAAGGTTCAACAACATAAAACTGATACCACAGAGAACTGTCTTTTAGACAGGGTGGTTCATGGATCTGGGTTCTCAAGAGATCCACCTGACTGGGTTTTCCAGTAATTTTTCACTGTCTGGTGCCCTCACTCTGCATAGACACCTGCATGTGCTTTTTTTCTGAAACCATGGGCAGGCACAGCAGCAGGTGCAAAGATTANACAGCAGCAGGTGCAAAGCAGGGCTTGGCACGGTTTTGGTGGCGTAAATGATTTGCAGTTAAAATTGGACTAAACATCAAGTCTCACTTCAGTGACTACTTACTTAATCATAGGAGAAGATGGCACGTTCTCCTGATAAATTTCCAGGTCCATAATGCCAAGACTGCTAGTTGTACTGCTGTTGCCATTGCTGACGAAGCAAAAGTTTAAGTATTAGTGCCAAGCTGTGCTGAACATGTCTCCATATATCCTCTAAAAATTTATTTCTGTACAAAGCAAAGTGGGGAGGGGCCCTGTTCCATAAAATCAATTTTGCTCAGCAAGTGGTTCCCTGAATGAAGCACACTAGTCTGCTCGAAGTAATGAGGCTTTTATTAAAATAGCTCTAGATCGAGCATGTATTGAGTGCATCAATGCATCAAGTGATGCTGTAAATTGGAGGAAAAAAGTGGACTCTCTTCTTGGGAATGGCTTATGCAATGAACACCTGGCCCCAACAAAAACTGAGTCTGCCTGAGTCCTTGGAAAGGATTAGCAGGTACAGCGATATCCTGCAAGAAACCTGCAAAGATCCAGCTCCCTCTGAACACAGGGAGTTCAAGTGAGGCACTGGCTGCCCAACATACACTTACCTGTAGGGTGAGTCCACACTGGAAACCAGCAGCAGTTTCAGTGTATTACATCATACCCCAAATACTATTTGGGATCTGATAGAACCCACGGCTACAGAGATGGCCCCTCATGTTTCTCACTACTCTGAAAGACTGAGATTTTAATCAAAGCCCATGCTCATTGGGGCCACAAATACACAGAAGTATTCTCTTTGGCTTCTTCATAAGCATGAAGTAGCACACTTGAGGATAATTGGAAAAAATACTACCAGTTGACTTTATAACGTCATTATAAATGTGACAGTGAATGTTTATGCAGATGTTGTAATAGTCTCATGGACAGGTTGTGAATTTTCTGGCTGCAAGTCAATTACCTTGAACAAAGTCTGTGTGGCAAGTCACGGTGAACCACTTAATTTTTACTGAAAAACTGACTAATAGTATTTTCCCCTACATTAGAAGGATTGATTAGACAGTTACTTTCCCCATCAAAATGTTCTGAGACATTGTCAGCATGCCATGCATTCAGACTTGTTGTAGCAATTTCTGTTTGAGTGCAGAGCTGAAAGGTACAATACTTCAGCTCTCTCAGACCAAGGACTTTGTTAAAGGCTGATATTGTAATAACAGGATGAATGTTCAGCTGCACTGACAGCCATGTTTGTTCAGTAATTTCAGCCAGCCAACAGTGCTCTCTGACAGAGACTCTTTCTTTTCCCTGCTTCATTACCATAATGTCTTCCCTCCTTGTCATCTTAATACTCAAGAGAAAGATGTAATTACTTGATAATACTTTAAAACATAGTCTAAGAGCATGTGAAGGAAAAACCTTACTCAATTTGATGCGGTGAAAGGGCTGAAGTCAAACTACCATCGCTCTATATGAACTCCAAGGACTAAATAACATTTTCAAACATTTGTCCTGACTTGAACTGGAACAAAATCAGCACACAGCAGTAGGAGCTCTTGAATTTATGTCTACTCAGGGAAAAATCAGTCATCCTCTGTTAATTTGCACCCCTGTGCCAGGCTAAGCAGATCAGGGCTCAGTCTTTGTTCTCAGTGCGTGGATTTCTGGTGGGAATGGCAGTCTTGTCAATCTTGGCTAAGGAAGTGCCAAAATAAACATTATGCAAACAACAGCAAATCAAAAGAAAAACTGTAGCAAGTAACTTGTTCAATGGCCTTTTTGCTGTAGGACTGAGACACTTCAGTGGTGCCAGGAGGTTTTTTTCCTTTGTCTGAATTGAGCTACGTACCGATAGTAAAAAGACCTGGCTGAGAATCAGAATGCGGGTAATTTTTTTCCCTTATTAAAAACCAAAGAGATAATGTGTGCCATTAGACATCCTTTACAGTATTCTGAGTAAATCTCGAGCTGTTGCCTCTCACTGCTGATGCAGGGTAGGCTTGGTGGGCAGACCACACTGTACAGTGAGAAGAGACAACGTGGGTACCTCAGGGAGCGCTCGCTGAGCTGCAGGTAGCTGCTTGTGTCATCAGGATTGTCCTCATCGTTGGCAAGCTGGGACCAGCTGCCAGTGCTTTCTTCACTGCTGCTGAGATGGGCTGGAAATTCTTCAGCTGCTTTCGTCTCTCCTATGATTTCAGCATCCGATCTGCTCTGAGGACTGCTGCTGGCAGGGTGATAGGGAAGGCACATTGATATTGTAAATACAGGGAAACAAACTGGTGCCACCAATCTTCAGGCAATGCTGCTCATTAAAGTCAACCAAGCTGCAGAATTTAGACATGCAAAAGATTGGACAAGTTTGTAATTTATACATAGAGTCCAGTAGAACATATGGCCTGAGATGCTCTTAAAAAAGGACTTTCTTATGACTGCTATAAATAAACACAATCCCTAGATTTAAGTATTCATAGAAAAGTTTTCGTTTGTACAAAAAGATTGTATAAAAAACCTGATCACTGTAAAGATTTATTGCTTAATGCACTTCAGTCAATCCGTGGTTAAAATATGTGGTATGTGTTACTGCAGAATGACAATATTTCTTGGAAATATATATTGCTGCAAAATCCCCGTCCTGCTAATGGGTGAATCAGTTTCTTGACAAGGTTTCTACTTTGTTAAACTGTAGATCCAAAAGAAGTGAAAGTAGGAAAGTATTGTGGGTTGTGAATCACTAATGACTCTGAGCCTGCCATGTCCTTAGGATCTTAACTGCTTAGGCTGGGCAAGGACAAAATATTGCAACAGTCAGAAACCAGACTGAAGAGGGAGCCCAGACTGAGTTTAGAAAATACAAGGATAAGAGAAAAATGCTTTCTAATTCTGCACACTTGACACATGTCACACGTGTGTATGCCATATATATGTACACATGCTCCCAACAAACACATAAAGAAAAAAAAGCTATATTTTTGCTAAGTTTTTAGAGCTAAACTGAGCTTTAGATACAAAGAAAAATAATAATCAATCCCTTCAATAGTTATATCACTGTAGTGCCAGAATAACAAGTAAAGCAAAACTGTAGTTTTGTTGTATTGACTGAATAGTCTGCATTTGCAATTTAGGGATTAAAGCAATGTTATGTTCTGTACTGACAACTGCCTGCAGGATCTCTCTAGAGAAGTTCTTGCCTTCAGACCTTTATCTGTAGTTATGGCTAAGGTACCTGCCTTCAGTTAAAGCAGGGAATCACACCAGAAATTCTATTACTCCTGAATAATTACCTTGATTAGGCATATACTGAGACAATACCATTGTGGGTATCTCTTTTTGCCAAGCTCTCACTCTCAGAAGTTGCTGCATTAATGCTGAATGACAGAGAGATGCAGCCTGTGCAGGGAGAATGGTACTTGCTTGTCTGGGGCTCTGCTCTCTCTGGCAGTCAGCTCTGCCAAGCCCCTGTGCCTGTCACCCCTGAGCCCAGGACTCTGCTCCTGCACTCTCTGACACGTGGGCACTGAGCAACCAGGCCACAGAGCAGGGGTGCTATTCAGGTTCTTAGTACAGGACAAGCAGCTCCTGATACCTGGTCCAAAACACAAGAGATTTGTGTGGGTGATGTTTCTTGGCATTTTGGGTTTTGTTTGATTCATTATGCAATTACATCTCACACCAGCAAAGCTTTGAACTGACAGTTCCCCGCTTGTGAACAGTCACTTGGAACAGTTTCTGTGTAACTGTGACAGGACTGGCTCTGTAGCACTGCCTACATACAAGAAACAGCTTTTTTTTCATTGCTGAAGGCCTGCATGGCTATTTTTTCCCCCTTAATTGACTCTATGTCTGCTTGATATTTTGCCTGGAGTCCTATGTGCCTGTATCTGAACTAGCAAGTAATTTCATGCAGTAGAAGTGGATCAAAGCAATTTCAACTGATGCTTTTATAGCTACATTATATATATTTTTAGGTTTTCTCTTCAGCCTAGACTTAATCCAGATAGCCATGCCACAAATGGTTGAGATCTGTGTGCAGAACCACTAGAGGCTCTGCCTTCCCAGCAGGGATAGGAGAACATCTGGAGAGCACTTGGCAGCTTCTATTTGAGATTGCTTTGGAAGAACTCTGCATTTCATGCTGTAAATGAGGCCAGTGGACAGAAATGGAGGCAAGCTGAACCAGAGCTGCATGGCATTGCTCAGCCAAGATGCCAAGCCTATTGCTTTAACCATGTCATAGCCGTGTTGGGAACTCTGCTTCAAAGGCAGAGGAAAAGTTATGAAAGGGCTTGTAAACTGCAAAAATAGCTTCATTTTCAAGCAGTCAAGATTCCAAATAGGTGGATTTCTAAATTTATCTTACTAAAAGCAGGTTGTACATTAAGGAAGAGGAAGGTTAGTGCAGGAGAGTCAGTATGAAAGACTAGTGACACCATGGTAATTATCCACCTAATTGCTGCCATACACAGGAAAGTACTTAAAATCTATCTACTTTCTCACTTCAAGTGAGAAAGCACTTGTGCTTTCTCACTTCAAGCAGAGCTTTATCAAATGCCAAAACACAGCACTGCCTAGAACAAAATGAGCTACAAAATGGTTTCTAACACCAGCACCTGCACTCTTTCTGCCACTCTGAGATAATGGGGTGCTGCAGTGCTCCAAGAGACTGGCAGTTACTGACTGTTACTAAAGTAACAGATACAATGAAGTATAGTGATAAAGAGGCAATGCCTTGAGAGAGAGCATTCCCTTCACCTCAGAGCACCCACAGCAATCCTCTGCATTTGCACTGCACCCTCATGCTGGCTCACACTTTACCTTAACAAAGCAAGCTGCAGATTTCCTTACAAAAGGAGTACAGCTGTAAGGAGAGGGTGGTAAGCTGTGATGTAAACTCCATGAATGACATTAAAATAAAATGCTCTTCTTTTCTCTATCTAAATTCTGTCAGAGAAGTCTTGAACTAAGAGGTGAGGGCTACTTTTATTATTTTATTTCCTTCATTAAAGAGTTTTTATTACTTGTAGCTCCAGACTGTAAACACAAAGTTAAACTTCAAGCTCTCAGAAGTCTGGTCTTGTTTCCAGGCACACAAAACGTTACTTGCAACAAGCATAGCAGAGAGCTGCAGGTCAAATACTGCTATCTTCTGTTATGCACTAGTACTGATTTTTATTTATCTATTTTTTAGTTCAGATATCAGCCTGCACTAAATAAAAGTTTAAGCTTTTGTCCATCTTTCCTGTCTTATGTTAGATTTCAATGTCTGTAGAGACAGAACTTGTCTGTGCAGCATTAGATTTAAATCTTTAAACCATAATGTCATATTCAATATAAGTTTTCTCCAGAAAGTACCCCGTGACACACGATTGGGTGATTTTATGCCAAAAGAAACCTGTAGTCAAAACTTAGCCTGCTTATTTCTTTAAAAGTACCATTCTTCTTCCTTTAGCAAAATAACTTTTACTGGGAAAATAAACCTAACACCAAAGCAATGTGCTGATTTGCTGTTTTGTCACCTACCTGTTTACTGGGGAACTGGAAACCAAGTGTTTCCCATCCAAAGCTTCTGGAGGCTTTTCTTTGCTTTGATGCCCCTTTCCAGAAGGGCTACATGAAGTTAAGGACTCTGAGTCTTTATCTGGCTCCTCTCGTTGATCAGTTTCTATCTGAATTAAAGGCACTTCCCTGAGCTGTCCTGCAGGGAGGCTTCCAGGGCTCTTCACATGCTCTTTTTTCTCACCCAAATTTACTTCCTCCACTTTGGGTTTTGGCTGTATCTGGGTTGTGCTTTGGGGATGTTTGCTTTCCAGCACGTGTTCTCGGCTTGTATTATCAAAGGAATCTTGCTGGACAATAATTAAACTTTTACCACTTTCAACAATATTTGCAGCCAGTCTTTTTGCATATTGTTCCACATGTGGTGGAGAATCACTGTAAAACTGGTCTGCCTCTGTAGCCTCTGCCTCATCTGCTATGATTTTGTTCTTGCGCATCAGAGACTCAATAGAACTGGCCCACGTCTCGTGGATCAGCATGTCTGTGATCTGGTCAGTCTTGCCTCTCTGGTACAGGCACGAGTCAGACTTGCAGAGCCCTGCAGAAGCCACGGTACTGACGGGCTGTACACTCAAGGAATCTTGGCGATGGTGGGCAAACCCATCTAAGGAATTTGCTTTAATTGGGACGTTCACCGTAAGCCTAGAGCCTGAGGATCTGCTGTCGGGCATCGACGACTGCCGAAAGCAGAAAGGTGACCGTAGAGAGGGCGCCAGCAAACTGCCACACCAGTCCTTTGAATTCCGAGATGATGGGTTATCTTTATTTTCCTTTTCGATTTCTCTTAGCATATACCTATAAAACTCTTCTGTTATACTTTCTGTGCTGGACTGTTTGGATGGGCAACTTGGTCTTACATTGAGGTGGCCATTTTTCTTGGCTACCTGTTGCAAGGCTGAAGTTAAGATATTGTTCGCATTTTTTCCTGCATAATAATCCAGTAATAAATCAAAACCTCTTCCTTCGTTTTCCATCTGGTTCACCATAAATCTTGAAAATTCATCTGTAATACTTTCACAACTAGACTGCTTTGAGACAGAGCTTGTCTGGCTCAGAGAGTGACCAAAGCTGCTCATGAGGCCTAGGGTATTGAAAGAGGCTTTGGAATCTGAGTCCTCCTCTGGTATGCTCTCACAGCTTGAGGCTTTGGCTCGGCTCCACCTTTCACAATGCAGTCTGTTCCTGGGGTGGTTTGGACCTTGCCAGATGCTATCAACCATGGAGAGTTCGGTGAGGTTCATGATCTTGGCAGCCACTTCATTTGCAAAGAGATTGACTGAATCTGGTGTGTCCTCAAGGTTTATAGATTCATCCACTACCCGATTCATCAGTTTTTCCTTTAGTTCAGGATGCTCATCTGTTTTTCTTTTGATCTCACTAAGCCGAGGTGCCCTGTGCTTCCGAACTACAGAACCATTGGTATGGGTTTCCTTCTTCCTTTTCATAGTTCTGCATGACAAACTCTGGGTCACCAGATATTCACTGCCTCTCTTCCATGCACAGAACCAGGGTTGTTTGCCATTTGAATTTTCTAGACAAATGGCAGCTATTTCTGTTGCCATAGAGACAACTGTTTCTGCCAATTCTTCTGCAAAGTCTGTTATACAATATTTGTCCCTTGAATTTTTCACCTGTAGCACAGGCTGAGAAGGAAGCAAGACATGGTTTCCTAACAAAGACAAGCTAAGTTGAGCATCATTATTTAGCACAGAATCACACTTAATCTTGGCTTGGTTTTCTGTATTTAGGGTGGCACTGGATGACAGCTGTTCTTGAACACCGTGCCTGCATTCACTGTTTGCAAAGGTATTTTCTCTGTCTGAAAATGATCTGTAGTCTTTCTTCTGATGATGAATGTTACTCTGATTTGGGGATTTGTAACAGTCTCGTGCAGTTCTTTTCAGGTATCTCTTCTTGGGAGATGTTTTTGCACCAAGTGTGTTATGCCCTGTATTTCCACTTGGTTCTGAATTCAGTGTGGAACCTTCATTGCTATTTGCATCTTTGATACTACTCTTGCAAGTGCTTGTGACCTTTTCAAGATCTTTGCTAGTACTAGTACTAGTGCTGTAGGATGTACGAAATGACTTAGCAGCAGAGTGATCAAGGGGGCTATGTGAAGTTTCACATGCTGTTGCCAGTGTTGGCCATCCTTCTGCTCTTGTTACTGTCTCTGCTTTTGTGCCCTCAGAAAACAGAGGAGAACACTCTTCAACTTGCCTTATGTCGTTCATCTTCTTGCAAGTGAAATATATTATATTAAAAAGCAACTCGTTTGCAGTCTCTGTGAAAATGTCTTGTGTACTTGAGCCATCCTCTGAATGGGCTTGTAGCTGTCTCTTCTTCCTAACCTCTTCCATAGAATGTCGTAGAATAATATTGGATAAGTTTTGTGCAAGTTCGTCCCTGATTACTCCATCAGCACGTGGAATACGTGGTCTTGCTGCTGTTTCAATAATTTTCCCATTTATGGACTCCATAAAATGCCCAACATTTTTGTATGTGTTGGGTTTTGTCAGAATTACGGATGCCTCTTTGAGGAGCGCCTGTGCAATGCTCTCATTCAGCTTCTCCATGCTGCTTCCTACAGCTAAGCTGCAATGCAGAGTGATGGCTGCAGAGGCCTGGGCAGCAGACAGAAGTCCGCTGGAAGTTGCAGGGTACTTCTCCTCCTTTGTTTCCCCCAGGCCACAGATGGCTACAGCACTTGCCACTTGAGTCATGCCGCAGAGCGCAGACGGGAACGAGTATTCCGTGCCAGCACAGTCGTCAAGGAGCTGTGAGGATGCTGTGTGCACCTCTTCAGTAGCAAACACTCCACCTCTCAAGTCGGTGACTTCCTGGTCCCAGCAGAATTTTTCTGCAGCCTGGGGACTGGAAATGGTTCCAATGACAGTGGCTGCACAAGCCAGAGCAACCTCCAGTGCACTTTGGTCATGTCCATTTGAATGTTCTTCCTCAAAGTAATCTGAAACTTCAGCAGAGCTTTCTGCCTCAGCCCAGTGGCTCAGGCTGGGGAAGGCAGACCCTGGCCAGTCAGGCACGTTCTCAGAACTGTCTGGACTTTGCACTATGACAATCTTTGGAAGTTCATTCCATGATCGGGAAGCAGATACATCTTCTGACTTACAGGAGCTTCCTACCGAGATGCTGACTGCAGCCTCCTCACTGAAACTTGGTCGAGACTGTGACAGTCTAATGAATGCATCCTGCAGAACAGATTCTGCTAAATTTGTGGCGTACTGACCTGTGGATGCCTGCTCCTTGTGGGAGGGAGGATCAGTTTTCCTGATACCTGCACAACCTTCCCCATCTGTCTTGCTGATGTGTTTTGTTGCGGGGTCACCCTGAGGCTCCAGCTCCTCTTTAGCCATTTTGGTTACAGATACATCTTCTAACATGAGTGCTGAGTTTTCAACCCCACTAGTCAAATCAGTAGTACTAAATGATGAAGTACTTTTTTCAGCTAGTTCCTTCTGCCACAGTATTTCCTGGCCTGACTTATCTTCAGGTTGTGAGATGCCATCTTCAGCCACAACATTCACAGCTTCAGAGACCTGAGCAGCTGCATTGTCTTTATTAATGCAGTTCCCTTCAAGAATGAATGGCAACCTGGCTTTTCTGTAGTGAATGTTTTCAAATCCCTTTCCTTTACTTTTTTTGACATCTGAAGATGCTTCTGAAACATTCAATTTTTCATGACCTGTTGAGAAAAATAAAAAATTAGGTTTTGCAGAGTAACTTGTGACTTTTAAAAGAAAAGTGCTGCACAACCTTCTACTCCATTCCTGCTCTGTAAAAGTACTGCACAGTCATGTACCTTGTCTTTGAACAAAAATTTGAAAATATGAATGGCTATCCATTTTCTAAATTACATATGCATGAATCAAGTGTAATTTCTGTGAGCATCTATAGCTGTTTTGCAGTCTGAACAATAGCAGAATTATGCTCAGTCCCCCTGCTTTTACCAGCTTTATATTCATCAGCCTCGTTGTCATCCTCGAGGTGCTCAGAGGCCGTGAGGAAATCTTCTTCTATTGAGGACACGGAGCAGTTTGTGTCATCCTCAGGCTTTAGGACGCGAGTTTCTATCTGCAGCTGCCTCTCCTGAACGAGCTCAAGTCCAATCAGAAACTTGTTTATTTCAAAAATGATGCAGCTTGCGCTGTTCCTCCTGTCCCCCCTCGCACACTGAACCAAGCAGACATCTGCCAGCCAAGGACACTAGAGGGGAAAAGAATCTCAGTTATTCAATTAAAAAATAAAACTTATTTTAAGCTTCCCTCTATAAATATCTCAGGAATGTTCTGTGGCAAAGATGCAATACGATTTGTCATTTCAATGTTAGTAACAATGTGCAGTTACATGTATGCCAAAATAAGATTTCTTGGACTGACAGCTTTTGTTATACAAGTGTTTTAGTCGAGAACCCAGCTGTATCATAGGGGATACTTGGCAATTTTTTTTAAATTGCCAAGTTGTTTGTTTTCAATCGACTTGTTTTAATGAAAGAGACTTTTTTGGTGTTAGTCATCTGACATGCTGTTAATAATGGCCTCACGCTACCCAGTATTACCTCTCTGGAGGGAATTGTTTGTGGGCGTGATCATTTCTGTAGCAATGCTTGTTTGAAGACAGCCCTGTAAATACTGACTGATAAGACTGTGAAGAGCAGGTCACCTTTAGATATTCCAACAGACCATTTTTAAATAGTGTTTTACTTTGTTTCTTTGCTGCTCTTCCTCTCATTCCCTCTTTATCCAAAGCTCCATTATTCCAGGCCGATACAACCTCCCACTGGAAATGGGGCTCCAGTGCACAATACACTCAGACTTTATATAAAACTGCCTTCTCTACATAAGCTGTACCATTAAGTTGAAAGGACAGAAACTGAGAGGAAGGAACTCTTGTTATCCTAATTTTACTGATATTAAAACAGTTGGACATTTATACAACAGAGCTGAGTCGATGTCTCTGCATGGGACCATGCTTGTTGTATGGATGGAACCTGAACTAAAGCCAAGCTTTTACTGCTTGTGATGTTGTGCTTTGAACTCAGGCTCCCAGGAAAGAGCCAGCTTGTGTGGGGCCAACTGTGGATTGGATTTAGGTTTTAGGCTGTGCAAAAGATGCCCTGGAGCCCCTGGGCATTTGCACAGTATCTAACATAAAGTGATGCCATCTCAGACCTTTTCTCTTGGACTGTGAATGCAAATCAAATAACTACTAATAAAGAGAGTGGGATGAGTGTTATGCTAGATTAATATGTTTATTAGCTTGCTCTTCCTTTCTACCTAAAAAATGTGTCTGAACAGCAAACCAGATAAATTAGTGTGTTAAAACAGAAAAGATAGATTAGATAGCTCCTATGAAATTGAATCAGGCTTGAGCATGCACTGTATTGTGAAAAATGTTATGAAAAACAGATGCAGCCTTAGATCAGACATCCCCCTGCTTTTTCCCCAATCCACAGTTTGTGGGGCTGTATTTGTGAAAATGGTTTGATGGAGAATAAAAATCCTTTTATAAAAACTCTGCCAGTTACCTTGCAAATGAATTTCTCTGAAAGCCAAACAATAGGATGACTTTGGCATATCTGGGCAATAAATCTCATCCAGTCTCAATGCAAAGCTTTACTTGACAGAGATTTATTTAGATTCTGTTTGCCTCTTGCCTTCATTCTCTATGAGAGTGCTGCCAGTCTCAGTGTCTGCAGGCTTGTGGAGACAGGGGTGACTTGGGTATTTCAGTCATCTTGTTTGGGTCTCAGGCCATCCCTGTGTGTATTGCAACATCTTGGGATGTAGGGTTTGGAGCTCCATCACTCCCACCACAGCCTTGTGCTTGTTGTTAAACATTTCTAAATTCAGCCATTAGTAATGAGTGGCAAGAAAGCTCAATAACCAGGTAATTGCTCTCTTTAATGATCAGCTTACTGGTACCATAAAATGCAGCAATCTTTGCAATACAGCTGTCACAGGGTCTGCTTCAGGAAGGCTTTTGTACACAAGGTAATTTCAGTGAAAGAAAAGTTTCCTGCTTTTCTTATCTGCAGCAGACAAACCTGGCAATACCTGTTCATGTTTTAGATTTGTTGAGACAGTTTTGTACTCCAGGGTAACTCTGCAGTTTTAATGAAGTTGAGAGGTGAAGATGGATTGGGAATGAAAGTGGGAAGTGGCAAGACCACCGAAAGGGAGTCTGTAGGAGCTGTGCCCTGTCCCAGCTCTATGCACAGAAGTGTTGCCTCTTTCCTTTCCCCTTCTGCTACTCTTGAAATCTGGGCTTAGGAATCCATCATCTCTGCCACCAGTGCCGACCTCCCCTGAAGGATCAAGTGCTAATGTGGCTTAAAGCATTACCAGCTGCAACCCAGACATCTGCAGGCTCCAGAGGGAATAGCAGGATCTCTTAGCTATCTTTGTGTACATGGTGTGTGTCCCCTCACCATGCACCACACACTCAAATCTGTCTGATAAAGGCTGTTGTTTATATGTTTGCAAACTTCCACTCATCTCAAATTCATCTCAAATTCATCTCAGGTCTTTGCTTTCAGGTTCCTTTTT
>VZUA01103322.1:0-11941 GCA_013401035.1 Horornis vulcanius
TACTAGAGAGTGGAAAAGAGCAGATGACAGCAAGAGGTCATAGTTTATGAGAGTAGTTGAGACCACTGCTAATAATTTGTGCCCTGAATGCTGCAAGGAGTGAACTTCATGAATCATGATGCAGGTTTGTAATAGATGCACTAATTCATGCCACTGCTGAATGATATCAAATCTGAATGTCAAATCCACTCCAAACCCAGCGGTGACTTAGCCAACTCTAGATTTGGTTTCTTTCTTCACTTCCAAGTTACAGAAACCATCACCCTGACATAATGGTTTAGGTTTCAATAGCATGAATCTTTTGGCCATAACCATGAAGAAAAAAACCAAAACAATAATAAATCAGTAAGCCTCGGCGGCAAGCAAAAGAATGTAATCTTGATTCTCTTGCCCACTAAATAATTATGCTTACATCATGCTAAAATAAAAGTCTACGCTGTGCTTTCTGTTATTAAAAATACAAGGAAGAGATCAAACTGTCCATATATATGGAATTATAAAACCAAGCCATATATCACCCAGACCAAAGTATATAATCAGGACATAACAAATGGAGTTTAATACTTAGCGGAAACCACAGCTCTGGAAGACATTTAAAGGAATATTTCCATTTTCCTAGGTACTATATCAGGTTCTTGGCCAGACATTTTTGATTGCACTGTACTAAAAATACAGTCCTAGCTTCAGAAGACAAAAATTTTCGAAGCATGACGAAATGTGAAAGGTAATTGCAATGCACCACTGAGCTATTTTATTACATTATCTAACATCTTTAAAGAGTAGATTAGCTCACAGTGCAAACATTCTGGTTTCCCTGATGTTTGAGTCCTGGCAGCCACACAAGCAGCAGGAAAAGCCGTGCCTGAAGACAGGAGAGTGGTGCTAGTGAGCTTCTGGAGCAGCTCTCCTCGGCAGAGCAGGCAGCACTTTCCATCCAAGAACTTCGTGGAAGAACTTGCAGCCCCTTTGCTGAGGCAGTCTGGGAAGATGCTGGGAGAGGTGTGTGATCTCCTGCCAAGCCCTCCTCAGCAAAACTGAAATAGCCAAAGGTTTATCAGCACCATCTGGGTCTCACTGCTGACATCAACCAGGGGGGAGCTGATTTGAGAAGCTGCTGGAGCCCACAGCCCCACCAAGCACTCAGTGGTGGTCAAGAGCTGCCTCCCCCTCAGCTGCCTTCATTTAACCCTAACTCTTCCTACCTTCATTTAACCCTAACTTCTTCCTGCCTTCATTTAACCTTAACTTCCTACCTTCCCAGAAAGAACAGCACAGTGCTGATGTGATAATACCTCAAGAACTAAGGCTGCCCCAAATCAAAGATGCTCAACTCTTAGGAGAAGGACAAAAGCCTGGTGAGAAACAGCAGCTGTGGAGAGAGCAAGGGACTGGCTACACCTGCAAGAAAAAACTCACTGCAGTGGATGAGATTTGTGCTCCACAAATCCCTGTTTACCTAGGAAATCCGTATTTACAACGGCTGTGGTTATGTTTTCCTTCTATTCCCTTTGCCCTCCCACCTGTTACAACCAGGAGCAGGGGGAGCCCTCCTCCAGCTGCTCCATTATTCCCAGAGATTTTCCCTTCCCCTTCACTCTCTGGCTGGTTTGTCTAAGAAACATCTCTGGTTATGCAACAAAAAGCAGTGAGAAAGAATAATCACTAACCAAACTTCTGCTTCCTTTGTGCAGCCAGGCTCACAAACAAACTGCCCCCCTCGTCAAGCACAGGCTAAACCTCTAGGAAGCCAGCATGCAGTTGGGTCCAGCATGGCATGGGATACAGGGAGTAAGAAAATGTCTCTCAAGAAGGCAAAATGGAGGAGAAATTTTTAGGTTCTTAGTCAAAAGTAGACAGTAGCTGTATGCTGCCATCACCTAGTATATGACATTGCAGTTTATTGCTCCATAAAACTCAGTTTTAAGCTCAGTTTGCATCCTGAAAGCTGTTTGCAGGCAGCAATTTAAATGTAGGTTTTCAAACATGACGCTACAAAACTGAAGACCCATTTTAGACAAGATTGAATGAATTGTATTTTGAATGTTGTTTTTTCTAAAACATGTACAGCCTGCCATAAAAACTAGTGAGAGAAACTACAGCCAGAATACGAGGTGTCAATGGTCAAGCATATCCTCATTAGAGGGTGGCCAAGTGATATTTATTTAAAGTGTTATGCACTATGAATTAAACATTTATTTTGTGTCACCCAGTAAAATATCTGAGCCTCATTTTGGCAGCTGTGCAAATTCTACCTCGACTGCACTGACGACTGACTGTACTTCTTTTGACTTTCATGCAGCCTCTCTTCTTGTTTTAAGGAAAAAAACCTTAAAAATCAAGAATGCCAAAAATGCAAACATTCGTGTATCAGCCCGTGGTATGCAAAAGGAGGATGAAAGCAGATCACCACTCACGACATCGTCTCTATTAAGGTCGCAGATGGAATTACAGCGTGATAATTCAAGTCCTGGAAGACTTGGCAACCTTATCCTGTAAGAGTGACTCTTCTAAAAGATCTGGGAACACGGACTTTCTGTTCCTGGATCGATGGTTTAAACAGGGAGCATATTAAACAGCATTTGGAGATCTGGCCATCAGCTCCTTCCCCCACTAAGGAGAGAAAGAGACTCACAGAATTTGGCTTAGAAACCCCTCACAGATCCCCCTGCCCAAGGTGGCTAAAGCTAGAGATGACACTCCCCAAGACTTACCCAGTCTGAAAAATGCTCTGGCATGGTTTTAACAGGATTGCAGGACTTATTCCATTTGAAACGCTCTCTGGACCACACGGCAGAGCAATGCTGCTGTGTGTCACTGTTCCATTTCTACAGCAGGAGAAATGTGCCACTTTTTCTACCTCAGAAAAGGCCTGGAGAGCAGAATCAGCCTCTGCTATGTGAGGGACAGATGCCAAAGTAGTCAATACAAAAACTCTAACAAGAACTGAAATAGGAGCTGTTGACACCTAGCTTCCATTGGGCACAGCACATTCAAAAAGCATGTTCTACAGACCAACATTTACTTCAGTGCCTGGCACAGAAAAGAATTGTCACCCTGTGCACTGGCCATTGCAAGGGTTCATGACAGATAAAGCAGGAGTAACACAAGGTAGGAAAGGCACTCACAAAGAAAGTCCAAATTTGTTCACTAGGTGTGGGTAGTTACTATCTGACAATATGGAAATGGGCTTCCATTATTGATTTAAAGGTGTAAGAAGATCCAAGAGCTGAAAACAGGGACACTACACTATCAAAGTGGCTGAACTTTTGAAGAGCTTCACCAAAATGAAGAAAGTGGGCAAGATTATATACTACTGCCCAAATGTTCTGACCTAAAAATCAGATTTAAGCCTATTTAAAAATACATATGTAATTTTTAAATAAAGTTTTGGAAGCTGTTGCACAGAGCATCCCACTTGCTTTACATGTGACTGATCATCCTGTCTGGACCAGAATCCCTAAAATATCCATACAGCTCATTACCTTACACAACTGTCTTCATCTTTCTCCACTTGTCCCTACCACTCATAGTCCTGCATTAATGAACTTTTACTTCAGAGCTTCAGAAGAATCCACCAGGGAATGTTTGAGGGAAGGTTTGGTGTAAAATGTAGTTCTGGTAGTAAAAGATACGAGTGGAGAAGGTCAGGGACAGGAGGGCTTTGCTCTGAGAAGTTGCTCAGCATCCCCCACCAGACCAAGTCCCAAGTAAGATACAGACTTCTTTTGAAGAGGTCTGGCTAGTTATCCATGGTGAAGGTCACCATAGGTCACCAGAGCTGGTGTCAGGAACAATTCCTATTCCAGGACAGATGGGAGACTAAATCCTTCCCCCAGATCCTCTCCTACCACAGTGTGGGATATGCCTCTCTCTTAGGACCACTTAAGCATCTCTCCCCTAATCAATCATCTGTCTGTGGAGACGATCAGGAATTAACCTCTGCCTCGTCCCTCCGGAGCAAAATTGGATTAGGCTGAAATTCTTGAGTTAATACAGACACACCTGGGAGAAGCTGAACAGCCTGTGATGCACACGAGATCAAACGAGCAAAGTCCGGGGGGGACACGACCGAGTGCTCTACAAGCCATGGCTCCAAACGCAAACATCGCCTGCTTTTCCAATCGCTTGTGCTCCAATTTTTGGGCAGGAAAAGCGGCCACAGAGCCGCGGTGGACCCGCAGCGCTGCCGCCTCTGCCAAGCGCGGCGTCCAAATTCCTAAGGAGGAAGGGCCGGACGGCAGGCGGCTCCGGGCACTGCCGTGTGCTGCACCTCGTGGAAAATCCATTGTCAGCTAAGCCCTGTGCTAAGCCAGCCCCCAAACACTGCCAGGAATCAGGAGAGAGCAGCCGCAGCCTCCTCATCAACGTGGACGGGGGACGCCCCCGGACCTGCAGGGACGGCGGATTCCTCCTGGCACCCGCTGGTCCGGTTGTACATTTTGGGTAATGGCACTGGTTTGGAGCAATCCAAGCCTCAGCCCTGAAGGATAAGTACTGGAGAGCAGGAAGTCTGAGTTAAACTGTGGGGACAAAAAGTGACTTGGGATTAAGCAGCGTTTTGCTTTGCTTAGACTATTACCCTGGGTGGAGCACAGCAGCTGGGCCAGATATCCCTGAAAGGCACTTTGCTGTGCAGTGCAGCTGGATCCTCTGAGTTTTGTCAGTGCTGGAGACCAAAAATCTCCTGGTTGTAGTCTAAAAGAGCAGCAGAGAGGGAATGCTGACTCAGAATTTTAGCTTTTCCCCCTTGCCCCACCACATCCCAGCACCACTAGAAAGGTGCTATGTTCCCACACCCACAGCAAAAGGATAAAGAACAAGTAATTTTTTGGGCTCACTGAGACACTCAGTGAGAAAATGCCTCAGTGCAATGCACTCATCTAATTGTCTTTAAAATGCAGCCTAATTTGTGTCCAGAGAAAACCAGCATTCTGTACCAATTTTTTTCCCCTGTCAGAAAAATTTTTCCCCGGTTTGGAACCGGCAGGAAGGGGAGGGAAATGATGAGAGAAAGCAGCAGATTACTGGCTGTGGCCAAGGCTATACTCATTATATAGAAAGGACATGAAAGGCTTTACTTAAATTGCCAACGTCAGTTCAATGTATTTATAAGGATTCAAACAAGTCCCACCGGGCAGAACAGCCCGAAGGAGCTTTGTGTTTGTGTAATTTAATGGCTCTTTGTTCACTGAAGTCAAAAAGCAGCTCTGGATTTGGGAGAGTCCCCAGCCAGGCCCCACATGGCTCCCAGGACTAAAAGAGGCATCGCTGCAGAGTGCACTGAACTCTGGTGGGGCAGCCTGAATTAAAGGGCTGTTGTAAAATAAATCCTCTGATAAGAGCAATTAATGCTATCCTAATTATGTCTTTTCTCATACTCACCACTGTTCCTGCTGGCTGCCACGAAGGCAACTCCTCCTCCTGGGAGAAACTACAAGCGAGGTGGGGACTTTAAAAATACACTTTTGCCAATTTCTTTTCAATCCAGCATACTGAATACAAGATATAAAAAACCACTCTGCAGCCTTTTGTTCTGGGCTGTATTTTTATTACTGGCAAACCCATTAAGCTTGAGGTTTTTCTTATTTTATCTTTGCTTTCAGTTTTTGAGGTGGGTTTTTTTTTTCTTTTTTAGTAATCAAAATGGCAATAGTTTATTATATGCTCTGAGGTTTCCTGCACACAAAAAGAAAAAAAGGCTGTGCTACTATTCCTGTCTCTAATTCATCCCTTTTGCTTGCTCTGCTGTGGGCAAGACTTCAAATCATAACCAGCAATTTTGTCTGCCTCCTACTTACCAAAAATTACTGCTGCACCCACTGGTGATTCACAGACACATCCATTTGGTACCAGGACATCCATCTGAACCAGCAGATGCCTGGCAACTTTATCTTTTGGTCATTAAAACATAAGAGCAAACCAGCCTAAAAGGTCTCCCAGATAAACTAGTGGAAAACACAAATGTGCTTTGAAAGGGGCTTTAGGCTGATTAGTTGGAATAATATTTTTAAGCCAAGAGGATGATACTGGAGCATTATACATCCTTGAGATATGTTATCTGAAATGTACCATTCTTTGTCAAAATGGATGTCTACAAAAGCTATAGTTGGTTATTTCTAAGAAAGACATGGAAAGGGAGAGAAACCTCTCCTGCATCAGTGGATTTAAACAGCACTCCAGCTCCAGGAAGCCAGGGTGTCCCTCAACCTGTCTGGAAGACCACCCTGCACTAAGGCATGGCTCAGCATCCCCCTCAAACACATGGAAGTGCTGCCCAGCACCGAGCCATATCTCCATCTTCCACACGGTATCTGCAGAAGAACACGCTCATTTACATCCCCAGAACAATAGAGAAATTAATGAAGATCACTGCAATTCATACAGCCTTGTGTCTGCAGCAGTGGAAAGGTCAAACAAATTAAGGCTCTGAATTCTGGGCAGAGATTTCAAGCTGGCTCTCTAACATTTGCAACACAAGGGAATAATTAGAAAACATCCATCAGCTCCATTTCCGTTCACAAGCCCGTTACTGTGAACATGGTGATGAGCTGTCCTCTGCATAGCTAGATCCGCTCTCAGATTATGGTCAATTACTTCTCCTCAAGTATTTCAACTCCCAAACACAAACTTCACTTCCTTCAGCTCCCAGATCTCAGACCTGCCGACCACACACAACACCCCTCGCACAAGGAGCTCCGAAAGGAGCTGAGCCCCTGCAGGGAACCACTGCAGCTCCCAGGGACACCAAGGACGGGAAATGGTCCCTGCATTCAAAAAAAAAAAAAATCTCTAGGTACTATAAAAAATACAAAAAAGATCACAGCAGCTCCATGCTGAATGCACAAAGCCCACATCACCTTCCTCCTGTAGCTGTGAAGTCACATTCAAAAGCTCAGTCATCTTTTACAAGGAAGCATCCTGCTGAGCCCAGAGGATGTTTTTGGAGTGGGGGACAGGAGAAATGGAGGATGCTGCAGTTTAAAAAGCACATTTTGTGTGAGCTGTTCCATGTGAGAGCTTCCACACCCAGACGTTTCACTCCTTACTGAGCTGGCACAAACTTATTTTTAACAGACTAAACCAACCTGTCCCCCCTGGGACGCAGGCGGCTGCTCAGAAGAGATCTGCTGGTTTGGCTCTGCCTCCCAACTCCAGGCTTTCTTACCACACAGCTGAGGAGAAGACTGCCAGTTTCTAGAAATCTGGGGAGGGATCCATAAACCTGTGCAATGTCTCCAGCTACACTGTGACGAAGGTGCCAGGAAAGATTTGATGAAGGAGCCTCAGCAGCATGACTGCAAGGAGACAAAATCCCTTGCCAGGCATCCTGGTGGGCTGTTTTGGGCTGGGATAGAGTTAGTTTTCTTCACAATAGCTGGAATGGAGCTGTTTTGGATCAGTGTTGATAACACAGGGATGTTTCAGTTATTGAGAGGTGCTTTTAAGAGAGTCATGGACCATTCTGCTCCTAATCCCACCAGGGAAGGGGCTGGGGGGGCACAAGGAGCAGGGAGGGGACACAGCTGTGACAGCTGACCTCAACTGACCCAAGGGATATTCCAGACCATATGGAATCATGCTGAGCATGCAGAGCTGGGGGAAGAAGGAGGGGATGCTCAGAGCAATGGCATTTATTTCCCATTTTCCATTTATTACCAGCAGCACAGTCCCACCTGCAGCATGGAGCAGCAGACAGGTGCAGGACTGGATCCAGGATTCCCAAGAATTGTAACCTCCACTCTGCATCACCTCTGTGCTGGAATGGTCACTCCTACCCCCACTTCACTCACTGCCTGGCCCAGGAAAGCTCACAACTGATGTACATTTTTGGTTGTAGCATGGCTGCCAAGGCCAATATTGATATCTGGCCGTAATCCTTCCTAACCCTGCAGAGATCTCTGGGAGATCAGCATGTTGCAGCAACAAGGTTTAGGGGTTAATGGGTGCTCCATTAAAAGCTTGCCCTTGGAAGCTTTAAAATGTGTTTTTTCTCAAACATTATGACGACATCCCCCACCATGTCATGCCCTTTCCATGCTATCCATCTGAGCAGCCAGCTGCAGCACTGCCCTTGTCCCACTTTCCTGGTTTGCATTTGTGTCCCTTTTCCCCCGGTTTTCCTTTTTAATTTAATTTAAAATGTTGGTAAGTGCTGGGTTAGCTGAAGCTCCATTACCTAGAAGTGGCACCAAAAGAAAAAAAAAAAAACAAAAAACCCAGACTTTTCTGGTTTTGGAAATAAAAATGCTTTGGCTGCCAAAGAAAAGAAGGAGTTACACCCATGTAAAGCTTTCACTTAGGGAGAATTAATACAGCCAACTGCTTTTGGATGGACTGCTGGCTAACTACAGTATAAAAAACAAAACAAAAAAAAAGAAATAAGCAAAGAGTCCCAAGCCCTGTCCTCTCCCATTAGACTCACTCCAACTTCCAGCTTCTCCTGGGTTCCTGTTCAGAGGGAAATCCTCCGTCACCTCTGTCTAGACTACTCACCTGAGTGAGTTTTTACTGGAAGAAGTGCAGAGATGAAGCTTCCAGGACCATAAACCTTTCAAACCACACATGCTAGAACACACATACAAGCTGTATTTTACATGCCTGCAATGTTTTATATACATGCCTCTACCATCACCCTAGTGACATTCCCTGCTGTTATTTCCTTGCTGACCACCAATTCAAACATTTCCATCCTCAAAATGCTTCACAAAATGCCCCTTTAAAACAGAAGCTGCATGTGCAATTCCTAGCATGACTTTTTTCTGCACACTATAGGATTCTGGCTTGATTCCTGTCACCTCCCACAGAGCCAGTTAAGCTAAAGATCTGTCCAGAAGGACACGTAATCTTAAATGTAACACTGCTGAATACACAGCCATACCACCACAGCTGAGCTCCCAGCCTGGGTAATTAGAAATTTTACTCCTCTATTGTCCAACTGCTGATTTCATTACAGACTCTGTGAAATTCTCTCATTTAAATTCCCTGATACTCATTAGCAATAATTAAGCAGGGCTGAAGCAGGAGACAGAAATAAGAGGTTAAGGAGAAGGGAGTGAATTTTTTTTCTGATTTTATCAAGTCCAGTGCTAGCGGCTGATTTCATCACTCACTTCACAAACTCTTTCCTGCAGTGCTGACAAACCTCACCCCAGCACTGCAAAGGCTCTCACATCGTTCTGGGCTTTCTGCTGCCTGGCTGCTCCCCAGAAACACAGCAAAAGGGTTTTAACAGGAACTAGATCAGCCACTCAGCCCTTTCTTCTGGACAAAGTGGTAAGATAAAGAAGATTCTCTGCATGGACATAACTCTCTCCAGCAACATGAGCCGATGGAAGCACATTAAAATGCACCATGTGCAATTAAAACCATGCTGACTTGAATTTTTCCACTTAAAAATAATTAAAAATTCAGCTCCTCAGTACGTATCCTTCCCTTCCTCCCTGATTTGCAAGATTCAAATTCTGAATAATCATTATTCTGAATAATTTGCCCACAGGCACAACCCTGAGAAGACTGCTCACAAACTAGGACATCTCAACCCTATTCAAAATTCCCAAGTGCTGCTCCAACTTGCTTATCAAATGTCTGATTCCGGCGGCGGTGGAGACAATCAGTCTGTGCACCGGTGGCTCAAGTATCGCACTCTGTTGCTCAATTTTGTCCTGGGTTTTTTTTCTAATTTTTTTTTCTGGTTTCCTGAAGAAAAAAAAAAAAAAGAAGCCAGCAGCTGTTCCAGCAGACAGCTCCCGGATTTCCCTGGATGTGCGTCAGTGGGATGATGCTACTCCTCAATCTGGCGGCCATCCTTCAGACAGAAGGAAGGAAGACCGTGGTCATATCTAAGCTACTGAAAATCTTGGACATCATCAGCAAAGTAAGCCAGGCAGACAGCTTTCCACGCCTGCACTTTCTAAAAATGAATCATAAAAAGCCACGACAGTGGATAGGACGGTTTAAGCCAACCAGTCAAAAATAAGCCAAGGCAGAACAGCACTGCCAACGTTGCTCCACTGTGTCATTTCACATTCAGGAAGGTCTTACAAGCATTTGCAGAGCCTTAAATTAAGCCATCAGCACCAGACTGGACAGCATGTGGACATTCACCACCATTGCTCAGTGAAGCAGCGTGGCGAGCCTCCAAGCTCTGCCTTCCTACAGTCAAAGTGCCTCTGAAGAGTGTATTCTCAAGCACAACTTCACCTTTAATTAATGCAAGATGTACACTAACTCTGCATCCTCTTACCTCTCCAGAAATATTCAGTTTAAAGTCAGCTTATCGGTTTCATATTGAAAACCCAAGACAAAGCCAGGACAAAGACATGGCTGGGGCCACAGCAGGCAGTGGAAATGCTACAAAAGAGATTTACACATCTTTGCTGGAAAATCTCAAGAGAAGCANTGTACACTAACTCTGCATCCTCTTACCTCTCCAGAAATATTCAGTTTAAAGTCAGCTTATCGGTTTCATATTGAAAACCCAAGACAAAGCCAGGACAAAGACATGGCTGGGGCCACAGCAGGCAGTGGAAATGCTACAAAAGAGATTTACACATCTTTGCTGGAAAATCTCAAGAGAAGCAGTATCTGTCCTGGGCCCACTGCTTCCCACAGAGTATGACAAAATCACACTGAGTCAATGTAAATTTGTCATATCCTGTGAGAGAAGAGTTTACCCCACAAGCCAAAAGGGGAGAAGGAGCTGTCAGTGTGTCTTAACGAGGTGCAGCTGATCTGTGAAAACAGCCAGACCCCAGATATCTTGACATCAGCTGATAAACTCTAAATGAAACTATTTTGCCTCAAACAATATTGTGACAGGGCAAAACCACATCCTCAGCAGACACTTTCTTGACCACATGCATTGCTGAGTGCTGAGAAATGCTCATGGGAGTCAACCTAAAAACCTGCCAGGTGTTAACCTGACACAGAGAGGAGACGTTGCCCAGTAGCAGTACAAAGGGTCAAACTGAACATCACTCAGAATGGAATTCTTGCCAGGACTGCAATGGAGTGTCTATGCTGCATATGACAACAAAATCTGTTTCACTTCCTCACCACCTCCTGCCTAAAAATTCAATGCAGACAACAACATCCTAAAGCTGTCCCCACTGCAGACGAGCCCAGAAAAGGTGTCTTGCTTCAGCCCCTTACACAATGGCTCCTGAGTGACATTCTTCCAGATCTGAATGAGGAGATCCACCCTACCTACACCCAAAAGGCTCACGACAGTTCAGCCTTTAAAAAAATGCAACATTAGACCCACCACGACCAGAGTCACACTAGGGAGGTGCAAGTGGCCAAGCCGAACGCCGGCGTTGTAGGCAATTTGGCCACGCGGTGACAACCCAGATGTTCCCTGTCCGTGCCTCCCTCCCTCCCTCCCACCTCCTCACGGCATTAGTCACTCAGAAGACATCAGAACAAAGCCACATTCAGGCTTGCCAGGTCAGGTTTTGTTTGCTTCAAGACCACAGTGGTAGACAGCTGTTGCACATTCTGCCCCAAGGTCTGAGTGAGCTCCTCACAGGATTAATGAAGCTCTGATCACAAAGGACCTCTGGAGGCTCCTGATGGAAGAAGCTACAGCCTTCAACCCCATGAGCTTCATTATGTGGCCCAAACTCACAAGAGTTTGGTTCCATCACATTCACATCTGCCCCTCAAAGAGTTGTAGGTGCCTCTTAGATGTCTCTGCAGCTCCTTCACCAGAAGAAGCAAGGACAGCTCCCCCTCACCTCGTCCTTGGAGGGCATCTGTGGTTCATGGGACTCTGGTCATCTTGGTGGCCTTCTGCTAAATCCTCTGCAGTTTCTCCACCACCTTTTAGAGCTGAGGGGATACTATTTTAGATGTATCTCACCAGTATCAAACATAGGTGGTATGAATTTCCCTCATCCTGCTAGCCAGGCTTCCATCACACACACACATTAAATCCCATGTG
>VZUA01103324.1:3769-15792 GCA_013401035.1 Horornis vulcanius
AGAGACTCACCATGCACATTTTCAAGTCTTTGGAGAATTATATTACGTGCAGAAGAGGAAGAAGAATTTATGGAGATTTACAGAACTGGTAAACATATTTATTTTGATTATGAATATCATAACCATGTATGTCGTACACGAGTACTAATCCATGCATTAAGCTGTGAGGATTTTGCTGTGTTTTTCTTGGCTGTTTATAAAAAATAAGAGAATAGCTTCATTGATTTGTGACCTCATCCCCTTTACTCAGCCGTGACCCCTTTACTCATCTCCTGCATTCAGCTGTGACTCAGAGATTTCCAAAGCATGAGGACTCTCAGTTCCCAGGATATACCTTTAATCCACCTCTAATTTTAATGAACCAGAAACGGAACAAGGAACAGAAAAAGGTGATTGAAAACCAGGTCAGCTTCTCCAGAGGTTCTTTGATGGCTGGGGACTAGAAAACCCATCTAGAGCATAGCAGTATGCTGCTGCCGTGGTGCCTGCAACTCATTTTAGCACAGAAAACTCATTTTATTACGGAAGCATCTTGTGTGTCAAGTACCCATTTTGGATGTGCCTTTAGCGTGAGGTAGACAATGATGCTCTGAACATGCTTGTATGCTCAAGGTTTTTATCGACTGTCATCAAAAATGTAGAAAGGGGACTGGAAAAGGTAGAGATTTGGACATTTCAGTATGTGCCAAATCAGTTTTATGCTTTGTTCATGAAGGGAGAAACTGACACAACTTCCAGGGCTGTGGGCTAAGTAGACAAAATCTAATGGATAGAATCATAGAATTATTAAGGTTGGAAAAGACCTCCAAGACCATCTAGTCCAAACTTGCCCTAGAGGGTAAGCCCAGGATCAGAGAGAAAGAACAAAACTGAGGTCACAGCCACCCAAGCTTCTGCCTGCAGTGGCAGAGGAGGGAAGACAAGCAGAAAAGAGGCATTCACACAGTGCTGTCCTGTGGTGAGGGTGATGTGGTGCTGCCTGCACCACTTGTCTTCCCTTCTTTCCTCCTCCTCCTCCCTGTCCTGATGCCACCTTGAGCAAACCATTCCCCATGCAGCTGGGGCAGCCTCATTCCAGTACATGAACTTCTCCATAGCACAGCTGGGGAGTGGGGAAAGAAAGGGACAACCAGTAACAATTCAAGGTCTAACAAGTGCAGGACAGCAGAAATCACTGAGAGATATTTGCAAAACACCAATGCAACTACAGGCTGCAAAATGTATGGGGTCAAAAACAGACCTTGCTTCATCAAACTGTTTTTTGGAAAAGAAAATGGACATTTGTGGGGAGAGGAATGCAAACGATGAAATAAAGCTGGAATAGGAGAAAAATACCGTGCATTTGTATATATTTTTGTAGAGATGGAACAACAGAGGACTTTGCTGCACTCCCTGGGAAGGCTGGCTTTCCCTCTGAGGCACAGGGAATTCATGTAAACAGGAAACAGTGAGCAGCTCGGTCATCACAAAGGTACAAAAAACCACTCTGGCCTGGCCCTGATCTATATAATGACACATTTATATGGTCTAGATAAGACAATCCAGAGGCAGTGACTTTGCTCTAATCTAGCCACTTGATTAATATCTCTGCAGTTAGCAGGACACAGGACTCAATAAAGGCAGTGAGTGGGAAGGAGATAAGCAAGGGTGTAGGATATGTTTGTTCAGGTGTTAGTATGACAAACATTTTACACCTGCAGTCTTCCTTTGTTTTTAATAAATACCCCTCCCATTCGCTGAAGATTCAGGTCTCCTGAACTGCTGCCTCTCCAGAGAAGCAAATAAATGACTTTTCTAGCATCAGGTCAAGGCAAAACAACTGGAGAGGCTCATTTGTGTGCCCTGTGAGCATTCCATCACCAGGGAGCCAAGCAGCCTGAGAAACATCTCACCGGGGCAGAACTAATACAGAAATGGGAATTTCTGGGTGAACTCTGCCTCATTTTATGAGCCAGTCTCTCATTCAATCCACACCAGTAAAACCCTTCAGCACTGTAGAGCTGACATTTGGGAGAAGCAGTGCTGCCTCCAGCCTCAGAGACTGATGGGAGCCCTGGGTAATAAGGATCCCTGAAAATCAGACTAGCGGCTTTTATGTTTTTCTATATTTTGTTTTCAGGGGATTTCCTAAAATGGAAACATTATCTTATTAATTCTTCAGCCACAATAATCCTGGAGAAGATTTTTGGCTTATTAAAAATAATGTGGTGTGTCAGGCAGCGCCTAGCTAGCATCAAATAAACTCTATTTAAAAAAACTAAGTTGATAAAAAATAAAACTTGATTTTCTAGATCTTTTCTCTACTTTAGAATCACTTAGCATCACGATAATGGTATAATAAGTGGTGTAAAATCTACCAGGCTTTTAAAAAAATTATTTTCCTTTTGTATCAATGCAAAAGTCTGTAGTTGGTAAGAAAAGAAAACCAGGCCACAACAAACATCCTGCGTCTCTGTGAGACCCAACTCTGCTGTGGACCTCCTCTCTTCCCAAAGTCCACCTGAAACTTTTAAGATTTCAAGGCAGACTGGACCCCACTTGCCTCTCCATTCTGGGGAGAATAAAGAAGCATGGAGAGGGGATGTTTAACTCTGAATCACTAAGGCTTCAGGAGATTCCAAAGAGGAAGTATGTGTCTGCCAGTGAGTATGCTTTGGACAGCCCATAAGAAGGGGTCATGGATGACTTGTTATCAGGCTGCTCCTTATCACCATTCCTTTCTCCCTGACAGAGGAACTGTGTAAGGCCTGGCTAATGTGTGGGACAGACTGACAGTCCCTTGGCAGATGGCAGCAGTAGCTTAGTGGGAAGGCAAAAGAAACACTAAATAAAAAATCTTCAGAAAGGATTACAGGAAGACTAAATTTTCAGCATTGAAAATGCAAGAAGATGTAGGTTAACAAGATTTCTCCCTATCATCTTTGTCTTTTGAATAAGTTCAGTGAAATCCTGTCCCTGGTTCTGACAAGAAGATTCACACTGATTTTGGTGGGGATCTACAATGTTCCCTTCTGCATACCCAGACTTTGTGTCTGCTGTACTTTTAGCAAGATTGAAAAGTGCGTGCCAGAAAACCAGTGAGGGCAATCTGGTGTAACAGCCATACTCAGCTCAGGATCTGGTTCTGCCTTTCTTAGCTGCCTTTTGTGGCTTCACAAAAATTCTGGCAAAACTGGCCACAAAAAGGAAAGGGTGTGAAGAAGCAATTTAAAGTCCAACATGTGCTGCAGCTTTCAGCAAGATGTTAAAAAAACTCACAGCAGCAGCTGATCTCTCCTTCCCTCCCCTTCCACCCATGGAGCAGCCTTTGCTCTGCAATGCAGGACAGTGACCAGGGCCATCCATCCTGCTCTTGGCAGCAGTGGCCCCATAGGAGCAGTGGTCAGTGCAAGCTCTGGGTATGTGCCTGCATGCCTCTGCTTTGATGGCACAGATGTGAATGCTCCTCCTTACTTAGAATTAGCTTCCATCCATCCTGATTCACTGTTGGTGTGAATTCAGAAAGGAGCGACGTGACCAACAGATGATACAGGGGTGGTTTAGTGAACTGGGAATGAAAGCAGTGAAAGAAACAGGAGGGGAGAAGAGAGTTTCTACCACAGGAGAGAGATCTTCGCAGCAAAATAAGGGACATCTGGCCGAGACGTGGCTTCATCAGCAGAGATACCAGCAGCACAGCATGAGCTTCCCACCAGCTGGAAAACACAGCGTGTATCCCTGGTTCTGGGTGTCCCTCTGACAGCTCACTCTGCAGCCCCACGGCTACATCTGCCCTCCTATTGTTTTGCATGCTCAGGAGATCAGCCTCACAGAGATATGCCTGTCCTCACATCATAGAGCAGTCGTGCCCATGGATCCATTCAAGACCTGGCTTTCATACTGGCTCTTATTCAGTTGTATAATTTCTTCTAAACAAAGCCACCCATGCTGCTGGGGGAAGGGAGAGCAAAATGAGCTATTAGTCTGGAGACAGAAAACAGAACAGGATTCCCCACTGAGCTATGAAAATGCCCAGAGGCTCTGACCAGAAGAGATCAGAGTCATGGTGTGTCTGCACAGCGCCCAATCTCCTGTGCAAGGCTGTAGGTGCCCTGGAGATCTTACCAACAGCTATTCCAGCCTGGGCAAGGCAACATCTGCCAGGCACATCCTATGGGCTGCAGCTTCTGTAGTAGCTGGGAGTGCGGTCTGTGCTTCAGTAAGTATTTTAACCCAGAGAAACTTCGAGGCTGGAAAATATAACAGGGTTTACCAAAACACAGCACATATCTTGAAGAGTATGCCATGTTTTTCCCAAGTGTCTTACCAGCCTGCAACCAAGGCATCACCTCTCTTCTTCCCAAGCCTCCTGGAAAAATGACCGGCTAGTTTCACCAGTCTCTTTCTTGGACAGTGAGATGCAAATGGAAGAATTTTGGCAGATCAGGCATAGAGCTTTCCCCAGAGGATTTTCAGGACATGACACTCTGCACTTCTGGCCCCTTCTTTATCTAGTTTTGCATGTGGGAGTGTGTCTGAGAGAGAGATGTGTTTGCATGTGTTCAGCAAGCAGATAGCTTTAACTCACCTATTTCCATATCAATCATGGCAGAGGCTGCAATTGCCAGGCGCTCCCGACAGCTGCAGTGAGTGTGAATGGCTTGCAGCAACACATCTGCAAGGGACCAGCTGGGTATTGCTGGGCTGGATACTGCCCCAGTGCCAGTGCAGACACCTGCAGGTCCCCTCTGGGTGTCCCTGCACAGGAAAGCAACGGCTGCAGGTTAGGCAGGGGGCAGAGACGGAGCTGGAGGTGAGGACAACCTTCACAGAAAAAGTGGTTCTGCTTTGGGGTCACCAGGGCGGGCAGCAGAGAGGTTCATCCACCTTCTGGCGGTGCTGCTGCTACATCTTTTCAGGACCAAGCCCTTTGACAGCCACTGAAGGTGTCTGAGATTATGCAAAGGCTGTTTTCATAAAAGGCAGAAATATCTGGAGCAGGGTCCACCATCTCAAGGCAGACAGCACAGAGTGATCCCAAAAGAGCACAGCAACCCCACAGAAAGCGTGACATGCTTGCTTTACAGCTACACACCTTTGCAGCACTCATCCACTGAAGTGAGGCTGAGGATCAGATCTCCATAATTGTGTTTTTATACAGTAAGAGGATATTCTTCAAGTGGTGAAATCAAATTCCAGCTCAAAAGAACACGTACAAAGGAAATAAGTGATCTTCCCAGTGTTTGCATTCATTACATTGAGTAACTCTGCACTGGGCACTTCTCAGACCTAAGTTTTGAAGGGCAAACACAATTTGACTGGGTTTGTTCTACCGGAAGAAAGAAAAACAGTTTGGGCAAATTAAGAACAAAGCTTACGCCTCAGCTGAGATCTAAAATTAGGTTTTAAAGTGAAAAAAAGAAAAAGTAAAGATCCAAGCTATTATTTTGTCTCATTTACTGTTGATTGCCTCTGTCTTTCCAAACTTCAGGTTGTTCTGGAAGCAGGAATAATAGGAAATATATACTTTAAAATCTTACTGGGTGTATTAAGAAGAGTTCAACTGAAGATTGCAAGTCCCTGCAACAAAAGTCAGTAAAATTGGAATAAAAGTTGACCCAATCTTTTTTAAAAACAAAAGATGGCCCAATTCTACTGCAAAATTCAGATCTGAGAATAGATTTTGGATACTGTAAATGTGCTATCTTTGCAGTCAAAGTGCACTGTATCTTATTACCAAAACAGAGCGGGCACAAAGTTTTGACCTGGATCAGGAGGTTAAATTCCTTTTCAAGGACTACAAAGTCCCTGAGGGATCTTGGCAGCCTGGGATACCAGAGGTCTGCATTTGGTTTTTCTGGTTCTCTGCTGGTTTTTTCAAGAGTCATTTCTCCCTCAGCTTCTGCAGTGGGGCAGGTACATAGCCCATGCAGTTACCGGTAGCAAGAGCAGACCTGACTTTGATAGATTCTCCCTGGGTGAGATGAAAGGAAGGGAACGCTCACCAGGTGATGCTGTCATTATCAGTCAGCTGCCAGAATCATACGGGGGCATTGCACTGGACTTTCAACTCCCAGCAGCGAGCACGGGTAGCTTTTCCCATGTATAATCTGTGACTCATGTGCAATGAGTCACTCCCAACAAATAAAGTTTTTTTCAATGGCAGCAACACCACCCCGTTACTCTCCAGAGCATAACAGCAAGATAGTGAAGCCAGCCTAATTACCTCTTCCCCCAACCAATGATCACTCACTGGATCTGAAATGACTCAGAGCCAGCCTTTGATCCTCACCAGTCCTGCACACACTGCCTTCCCGAGAGCTGCCGTGGCTGCACAAAGGGCTTGGCTGGCTTGTGAGACTCTTACCAGGCTTGCAGGGACAGGTGCTGGGGACGCAGGCTGTCCCCGTGCCATGGTGATGGGGGGCTATGCACGGCTGCGTGTGGTGGGGATGATGTTTTGGTGCAAACTAAAAGCATCTCCCCACTGTCAGACCTCAGTGTGGACAGGCTGTGGGTGGGGGGCAGCTGCAGGAGGAAGAAACAGGGCTGCTTCCAGTCTCTCTTGGCACAAACACACCACTTCACCTTTGCAAGCTGCAACAACCATGGCAACGAGGACAGATACACTGAAAACAAAATGGATTCAAGGTCCAGCATCAGAGGGGAGCAGTTTCTACCCATGCTGTTCTCAGAAGGTGAGGCTCCACAGTAAATTTGTGGTTGGCTTCCTGAAAATCCCTGGGCATTGCTCTGCCAGTCTGATCTAGACAACAAGGACATTCCTGTCCTTGGATTTGGGGGTTCTTTGCTTTCCTAATCTAGGGGAGGGTTTGAGGCAAACAAGGCAAAGCCCAGGTGCCCCTGGGCCTTCTCTTCCCTTGTGCCCTGCAAAATAGCAGCACTGGAGCCTAAGATCACTCAGTTGCTGGATAGCATGACTGGTGTCAAATGTCCCCTCCCTTCATAATCTTTAATAATTCCACGTGACTGTGATCTTTGTTTTTGCAAGTCATTCATCAACCAGTTATGCATGAAGACGACAAATAAAGGTGCTATTACCTCTCACTTGCACTGACCCTCAATATCTGTATCCAAGCAAATTTCACAAAGGTCAGTGAGGAGACGCAGGCTCGAACACAAGGGAAACCTAGAGGACTAGGGAGGGAGGAAGCCCTCATGGCCTACAGGATAGGTCCTTCTGTACAGCAGTATTCCTCCGTGCTTTAATGAAGGTGCTCTTTCTCAATGCATTATGAAGCTGGCTTTTCAGTAGCCCTGAGCTGGGGAACATTGGAGGACGTCCTCATGTACCTGTTCCCATGCAGAAAAGTTCAGGGCTGCATCCTGCTGTACCTTCAGTGCTGAGAGGAGCACAGCTCAAGGTTAGCCTGCAGCCTTGCTGCAGAGGGGAATTTGGGACATGACTCAGGGATTCTGCATCAGCCAGTCCTCTCCCCCACTCTGCCCAAAGCAGCATCTTCAGTTTCAGGAGCCTTTGAGCAGGTGCCCAGTGAATCCAGGATTGAAATGGTACAACAAGGAAGACCTGGAGGATAGCAGGGAAGAGGAACACATGCTGCAGTTCATCTGTACAGCCCCCAGACTCCCCTGTGGAACAGGGCACCCCACACACCCAGAACAGGCTGGGAGAAGAGTAGGTCTTATCGTGATCAGGGGACAAAGTGATGAAAGATGTCTGATAGTGTCTGTAGCTGTGTGACATCTTTTCTGGCAGGATGTTATTGTCTTTTGTGTTCTGACTTTGAGATTCTCCCCTATTTTTTCTAAACAGCAGCATCACAATTAATTGCAAAGCACTGTGTGGGAGTACCAATTAGCACTTCCACTGAATGGTACTAGGATATATTTAAAACCCTTTATGGGGTTATGCATATTTTTAACTCTTGGAAGAAACTTTGTTTCCAGGGAAGTACATTGTTGATGAGACCAGCTCTGTAAATAATGGCAAATACAGCTTTTTCAAGGTGGGAATCATTTAATACTCAGAGTGAGCAGAAAGCGCAGAGCTTCACAGCATATTTGCATTAGTGCCAACCTCCCCAGAAGCACAGAATGCAGCACTATGGAGCAATATTTACTCTCTGAAAGCAGAAACATACCTCTATGCTATGGCAGAGGTATGACTTTTAAGGAAAAATTCAGTTGATACTGAATCCAGTTTCTGCTGCAAAAACTTAACTAAATAGTTTGGACGCTTAAGTTTTACAATTTCTAGCTGAAAGAAATACTGCTTCTTTTGAAAAGCTGAACTAACTCTCATCTGTCTCCCTGAGTTTGGAAGAGGCTGCTGAGGAAACCAGGAGACAAATGAAACAAATGTTGTGAGGTGCCACAACTACACTGCAAGTATGACAGCACTTGTGTTTCTCTCAAAGTCCTGACTCCACAGACCTTTACAGAACAAGCTCAGCTCTATATAGAGAAAATTATGGTTTTTCCCCTCAGTTTCAGAGAGAGTTTTAAAAGTGCTGGGACAAAAAGCTCAAGAACTAGAAAGTAAATGAAAACATGATTAATCACCTTGGTTTTGAAGGCATATAGCAGGTAAATCCTTCAGCGTTAATCTTTGAAGCTGAGTGTGACCCTACGACTTTCAACACTCTCACATATGGAAGGGCTCATCACTTCAGGAGAACTGGACTCCTCACACTGCCCAGCCCAAAGCTGCCCCCTCATCCCTGCAGTGAGAGGAGCATGGCTTCTGGGACATCCTGCCTCCCTCCCTGCAGAAGCTTTGCCAACAGCACTTTGGCACCAGCTGCATGTGAGGGAAAAAAGTAGCACAGGATTTTCAGCTGTGGCACGTGAAATCAAAAGTGCAGGGAAACAGCATCAAGAGAGACTGAGAAGGGATGAGAGAGAGGACAAGCCACATATTATTATTAACACAACAGGCTAATTCAAAGGATGTATTGGTTTTGTGGCCTTTTCCCCTAATGAGAAGCCAACTGTCATCGGATTTTTAATATTGTGCTTCAGAGCCCTCGTTACCATCTAGAAGAGGAGACCTTTATAACAGGGTCTTGCTACACATCCAAGGCAACAACACACAAGGGCTGGTGTGAGTAACATTTCTCTGGGTACCATGCAAGGCATCCTGATGAGCTGAGGGAGACAGAGGCTTCACTCCCCTCACTGGAGAGCTGTTATCACTGCTGTGCTACTGCTCTGCTATGTGGGATTGTTGAACTTCCTTGCCCTAGGCTCAGCACTGCTGCTTGAATTTAGTGGGGTGGGACAACAGAGAGAACCAAACATTCACTAAATAATGTGGGGACCAGCAGGTAAATCTGTTCCTATCAACCCCGAGGTGCAGCCTGGTAATCTTCTGGGCAGCATGCTGAGATCCAAAGGGGTCTGGTAGGCTGCAATCACCTTAACATGTCAAAGAGTTAGCTCACATTGCCAACAGGCTGCAGCCCTCTTTGAGCTCTGACTTACAATGACTGCACTGCCAGTGATGGCACCTGAGCACTGCTAAACCTAGACTGGACCTAGTTTGCTGCATCTAGTTGTACTTAGGGATTGTGGTGGTCTCCTGTCTGCAGAGTGAACTGAGGGAAAAACCCCATAGCCTCAGAGAAGGGCATGAAAACCTCTCAGAGTCTTAGAAAAAGCAGTATTTGCACTGGTTGAACTACCACGACCTTTGGGCTACATGAAAAGTTGGTATGGATGAAGGTTCAAAGCAGTGGCAGAAGGAATATATTGGAAAGAGGGCAAATAGAAAATAGGAAGTGGGCAGGCACAAAAACAGGAGAGGGAGAGGGTGAGGAAGGATCACGCCACTAACAGGAAAATGTAACTGATCTGGAAAGCATCACCAGCGTATAACCACAATCTCAATCATTCTCATTTACTTCAACATTTTTTATTGCTCCATCACAGTTGCTGTCCTGTTCCAAAAGTTAGCAGTTCCTGTAAAAGAAAACATGTTTAGGCAGACTGCCAGGGTTTTTTTAACTAGAAAATTTGGATTTTGGTCTAGACTGCCTGGAGACAAGCATTTCAGAAAGCACTCATTTTTCCTCCCTGATCCTTCCCTAACCCCAGCTCTGCCTACTTGATAGGCTCTGCATCATGGCACCTGCCAGAAAGATGGTATATACAGGTTAGGTTTGATCTTTTACATTTCTGCTCAATCAGCCCTCTGGTTCTGGGAGAGAAACAAAAGTAAAAGCAAAAAATGAACATGAATATCCCTGCAATCTGAAGTGCTATCTCAGGAGTCACAGAAAGATCAACACTGACCTTCTGTGACTGCTGCCCTCAGCCCAGGCTGCACCTGGAGTCCAGAGCCTGGCATACAGCAGCACTACAGCACACTTACTGCTCCAGCAGCCAGACAGGCTGCCCTGTGCTCTCCCTTCCCACAAACCCTCCTCTCCTAAGAAATTGAGTATAATAAATTTCTGCTCTGTCTGAGCAGAGATCAACCTCGGGATTCACACCATTAAATGATAAAGTGTAGGAAATTAAACTTTGTTCCCTGGGAGATTGTTCTGCCCTGTCTCTCTGCTGTTCCCAAAAGGGCAAGTTCAAAAAAAGTCAAAAAAACAGCGCAGTGAGCTCAGCTGCATTTCTCTGGTGTCGATGCTGCCCCAGAGTAGCCAGGGAGAGCTGACTCCCCAGGGCAGTCTGCCCGTCCCGGAGTATCCACAGCACTCCTAATGAAGGGAACTGATGGAGGAGGACCGGGAAAAATGGTGTCACAGACCAGGCTCCCTCATCCATTTCTTCATCCCTGTCCTTAGAAGGGAGTTTTCCCTTCTCCAGGAGAAGCTGGCTTTGCAGGCCACGTTAAGACACGCAGGCAGGGAGCAGAGAGGGGATGCCCTCGCTCTCCCAGGGAGTCTCTAGGCGAGCAGCAGGCTGAGATTAACCCAAATGACCCCGTGTTCCCAGGAGATGTGAGTCAGAGTGAGTCAGCTCCCGTGAGACCGCCCTTTCCACTCTCAGCTGCATAAGAAACACTGTATTATTGATGGCAAGCTTAATGAGGAGGCGGGAACAGCGAAGGAAAACAATCATGCTCCTCAGTGGGGCACATACAGCCTTTAGCGCTCAGACTCAGTCGTCTTCTTCCTCTCTGCCCCCAGACATGGTGTGTGTCCCAAGGAGATTTCTGAGCAGGGCTGCTCCTCGTGAAAGCTGCCCCTCCAAGGAGAAGTGTTTCTTTCCTGTGCAGGATGACCAGCTTTCCCCTTTTCCACCAGCAAGCTAACTGGGACATGACCTGCCACCTCTGGAGACCCACCATCACCCTTTTTCCGGACTGCAACAAGGTTGTGATTTCTCCTAGAGAAAGAGGGAAAAATCACCTAGGCCAGGCTCCAAAGAAACACACCACTGACTCTGCTGGGGCTCAGGGGAAGTGATGAACCCACAGGAATGAATTCGGCTGCTGAGGAGCACTGCCGGCTTGATCTTAGATCCGCATGCACCACAGATATTTTCAGGGGGAAGGGGCCAGCCTGGTCTGTGTTTTTTAAGATTTTTTAAAATATTTGCTAAACCAGGCAGATTATTTCTGCCTGGTTTAGCAAATATTAGTCTACTTGTGTTGATGGCAATCAAGCTGCCCCGGTTTAGCCTCTTTCATTTGGAAGCAAAAGGCAGCAAAAGGCAGTGTCTACGAGATTGTGGAGTAAATTTGTGAGCAAAGATAGAGAAACTGCTGTTTATGACCCTGCTTGGGTTTTGCAGCCGGGCCAGCAGGTTTTCCTTGTGGCGGCTGCAGTGGCATACTGCAGAGCCTTTTCCTTCAGAAAGATGGTAGTTTAAATTGGACTGAGACTTACAGCACCTGCCAAGTTCAACATGCCTGCGAGACAAACACAGCTCTGTCCATGAGAGGCACCCGACTGCTGAGGCTGTGCAAAGGCCAGCTCAGCTATGGAAAACAGCAGGGAGAGGACTTGGCTGCCTCAAAATGTAACTGCTTCTTGTAATATAGACATAAACTTTTCAAGGAAGGGTTGCTGGAAGGGCAGAGAGAAATGTGAAATACAGGCCTAGCT
>VZUA01103333.1:8520-28468 GCA_013401035.1 Horornis vulcanius
TTCCTTGGAAATCTCACAAGAAAAATGCAAAAAGGCTGCAAGGCTAGATGATCATGTCTGATCAAATAGCAATATTTATTAAAACAAACCTATACCTGAAATGGTAAGGTCTTTTCACAACAACAAAAAAAAAAGCGTAAAATAAACACTCGGGTGATTCCTTCAGGTACAGCACTTCATTTAAAAATATATAAAATTAAAAATATGACTTAAAAAAAAAGACATTACTTCTCTCCACAATTTTTGCCTCATTCATATGCTCATAATCATCAGGTCTATAACAACACTGACAAATCAAGTTGTTAACTTAGCCATAGCTATCCCACTATTTCAAAAATAGTGTATGTGTGCATCACTTGTCACAAGGGATTGTGAGATTGTGACTAAATGTTAGCCCCGAAAGAATAGTAAATTCCATTTTTCACATTATTTTGCTTGTAGGATAGATCACCATTTGAAGTTTTTCTCTCCAACAGATGAAATACTTTAAAAGTGTTAAAGCAAATCATAGTACAAAGACACAAAGAAAGCAAACAAAATTTTAAAGGTACAAAAAAAATCCTGTTTGCTGTTTGTAAAAAACCATTTTTGTTCCAGAAGCTGTGTTGATTGACTGCCTTTACTATATATGAAAATGCATTTTAATATACATACTAAACAATTTTTTCATTTATACACTGAAAACTATTAAACATACCTTTGAGTAATCATCTGATAAAATCTCAAACGTAACCACTAGAGGAGAGAGCAAGAGAATTTTGAGTCAACTAAGCAAACTTATTTGCAAACATTGGCATAATCCTGAAAACATTTACACTCATGCTAATCTTTAGTCATGTAAGTATTCCCCACAGGTGTCAATGCATAATGCAGGCATTAATCTTTACTAAGATCTCTAATTATGTAACTTGATTTGCAAAACCATAAGTAGTTTTCTAAAACTTTAGAAACACATGAAGCATCCTGTAATCTTTTTATTGTTCTTGTATATTGACATGTTCCTCAACACAATGCTCAACAATGTATTTTATTGCTGTGGGAATGTCTAATGAAATGGCTTTCAGTGAATGTGTGATCCATGGAGCTTTGGTAATCCATCAAAGATGATAAAAAATTACATGAGTTTGCACATATATGCATAAACTTGCATATGCAGTCCTTCCAAGGGGTCAGCACTTCCACAAAAGAAGTTCTAAGGCTCAAAGCAATCACAAATGTGAAAGCTACTACTCATGCTGAACATTAACATATTGAACTTTGCCTAGTTTTAATTGAGTTGGGAACGTTAGGGAGTAGCTGCTTCAGCTAAATTGGTTCTATTTAAATGAGATAACTCATTTAAAGTTACCTGAAGAAACTCTACACTAGACTTCAAATTAAACATACTTCTGCAGCCTACTAAGATGCTAGTACAAAAAAAATTACTTTAAACTCTAATGAGCAGCAAGCATTTATGATTACAATGATTTCTACTCTTTTGAAGAGGGTTTAACTCTTCCCATGTCTTCCTCTCCCCAGCCTCTCTGAAACCTTGCCTAAAAGTGCTCCTTCACCCTACATGACTCCTTGTAGTCCTGAGGCAGAGAGCACCCCCATGCTCTTATTACAATTTTTATTTTTCACATCACTTTCACACACATCAAAGTTAGACCAGTTCAATTCTTCTGTAATGAATGTGCTCATCTTCTCATTGTTTTGGTCACCCCTATGTCCCAGCTTTCAGCCATCAGTCTTCTAATATCCCAGTCTCCAAACAAAAAAACCCTGAAATCACAACCCTCCCACACCCCCCCCAAAAAACCCAATCCAAATTAAAAAAACAAAACAAAAAACAAAAACAAACAAACAAACAAAACCAAAAACAAAAAACCAAAAAAACCCCCAAAACCGCCGCTAAACTAACAAAATACCATCCCCATAATTCCTCAAATTTAAGCACCTTAAAAGCTCAGACTGTGGCAGCTCCTGGTCTGCTCTACCTACCAGCTGATTCTCCCTTTCCCATTGTCTAGACAGCTGCTTATTTTCCTCACCACAGTTGTTCTCCCACCAAATTAGTAGCAAACAAGGTGTAATTAGGGCCTTGGCCATGCTACCATCTACTCCTAAGTACCTTGTTTCCAGAAAACAAACAGAAAACCAAAGCAGCAAACAAACAAACCAACACCACCCCCAGAAATTCTCTTCACCCTGTAACTCCCCTACTGAGCTTGGGCTCCAAAGAGAAAAAAGAGCAACCCACAGTGCATTCTCCTACCTTACTGCTTCACAGAACAGGTAAGAAGGGAGATCTTGCCACCACCCAACCATTCTACCTTTGTCACATTCACCAAATAGATTTCAGCCACATTCACCCTCTGAGCCCCATACTTTCTGGCTCAAGGTAAATCTCACACCTTTTTCCAAGCAAGGAAAGAACTTTGAAATCAGAATAAAAGGGGAAAATTCAGAAATGAATACTTGATGATTTTACTCTAGATTCTTGTGTTCCCCTGAAGTACATTCTGTCCCCTCAGTACAGGGAGCAAAATTTCTACCTGAGTCCAACCTGAATTATGAATGACAGACAACTTGTCCTAACAGTTATGGCTTATACTAACCTTCGGAATCTAAGCATCTTTCAAATTTCTGGGATAACTGATAGGTATCAAAACAGCGGACCCTGGGCTTGTAAGTTCCTGAAAGAATAATTGGATGTTTAATTAAAAAAAATTAAACAAAAAGATAACACAAAATCATACTTTTTAAAGTATAATGTCTTACATATACAGGTTTTACTGTGTTTCTACTATAAGTCTTATCTTCCCAAAGCCTCTGTGACTGGAAAAACATGCCTCCTAGCAACACAACTTTACAGCCTGGTTTCTGTAAGCACCCTAATTGTATGCAGGTTCTCCTAACTACCAGATACATCATACAGAACCTAGTAACACCTCCCAGTAAATCTGAAAGACCAAGGCTCCTCATGTTATTTACACCTACTAAAGTATTCATGTTTGGATCCTATTTTGATAGTTACAAAATGCAGCATTATCCTCCTTCTATAAAGCAGTACTCAAATAATGATGTTCAGAAGCTATTTAACATACACACAATAAAAGTAATTCAGAATTTAGTATTTAACTGTACTATAGATAGATTTGTTTTATTAGTTTTTTATTTGTATTAAAACCCTGGCAGCAGGGGAGTTGGATTATATGGTCTTCAAAAGTACCTTCCAACCCAAATCATTTTATGATTCCAAGAATGTATGTATTCTAAAGAGAAGTGTTCTACAGCACCACTCCCAAGACAGCCATTCTATCACATGTTAAGAGTAAGCTTCCAGCAGAATGTTCAGTTCCATACTTTAACATGAACTCTTAGCAATTCTACCTGAAACACTAAGTCATTCTCCCAAGATTACCTAGGATTTTTGGCCTCTGTTAGAGAGACAATTTATTAACTCACCAACTGCCATAATATACTGTCCATCTCTTGATACCTTAATCTTTGTGCTAACCGTGGGCATTTCAAAGTCTTGAATGAGTTCAATTCTTCTACGGATATCTGTAAAGAAATAAAATTGTAGAATTAGCACAATTCTATCAGTCAAAAAAACTGTAACAGTTTCCTAAGGAAGTATGTTGAGTTAATTGCTGAGTATAAGGAATATGCTTTAGAGATATTGTAACTAACACATTATAAACACATTAACATCTGTTAACTCTGAGAAGCAGACTACCTCTGTGCACAACAAATTAGTACTCCAAGATAACGGCGTAACAAAATATCATATAATGTAGTAGCAAATACTCATTGCACACTTACACAATTAAGGCCATGTACAAGGTATTCCATGCCCCATTACCTCTATGCATTTTTTCTTTAAGTTTCTTGTATAACACTTCCTATGATTCCAAATAGCCTTTTTTATTTTGTGCAACAAGATTAGGTTAAAATGATGTGGTCCTGCTCTCTAAGATTAGCACAGCATCACAGAGGAATTTATGGACTCATTTTACAGTAAGGGACAACATGGAACTCATCCATCATGTTTCTGTTACAATCCAAATATTTAATGTCTAAAATTTAAAACACCACTGGTTATACAGCATTCATGTGAAGCTATATAAGAAGTCGAAATAACTATCTGTAGTTTAATTCTGTACTTTTTTATATTATGACTTAGGGATAACTTCTGTGTATCAGTCAGTGAGAAGTCTCCTCTGGACCTGCATGTGATGTGTGTGGAGTAGCCAAGTATTGCTGAGCACCCTGAGAGGGGAAAACTCACCCACATCTTTCTTCTGTAAAGCTCTTTTCTTCCTGTCAGAGAGCCACTGCAAGCAAAGGTATACATCAGTCTTGAGCTCATTATTCACACAGGAACCAGAGAATCACTTAAAGTTTATTCAACCATTTGAAATATTAGACATTTAGGCCGCTAATTCTTTATTTTTCTTGATTATCTTCCAATTTCCATTCCACTGAAGTTTAACCATTCCACACTAAGAAAACTTACAAGGCAGTGTTGCTTACGGGTCTGTGGACCAACACCGCTACACTCAGAGGTTCACGTATTCAAACTGCATTTCTAGTTTCAGAAACACTCAGAACTGTTTTTAGGTAACGATCCCAACACAAGCGCACATGGACCGGGGCAGCTCAGCCAGGCCGGGCCGGGGCTCGGCCCCCGCGCCGGCACCGCGCGGGTCCAGCTCCCGCCGCGGGACCTGGGCCGAGCCGGGCCGAGCGTGTCCCCCCGCCGCCCTCACCTCCGGGAGGCTCCTGCCGGCGCTCAGGCTGTAGATCTTCACCTCGTTGAGGTTGGAGACCTGCATGGCCGGAGCTGCTCCCGCCTCTTCCCGGGCAGACGGGAAACGGAAGGAGAGGCGCTTCCGCCAGCTCGGCCTTAGCCGGCGGTGTGCGGAGCCCGGCGGGGAGGGCTCTGCCCCTGCTCCTGCCCCTGCCTCTGCCCCTGCCTCTGCCCCTGCCCCTGCCCCTGCCGCTGCCCCTGCCGCTGCCCCTGCCGCTGCCTCTGCCTCACACGGGGAGGAACGGGGGAAGCACAGCAAACCCGCGGGACAGCGAGGTCCGCTGGCTCCGCAGCTCTCAGCAAAGCCCCTCCGGTGGTGTGTCCTCTCTGGGCTGCCCACGGTCCCCGCTGCCCTGAGCGCGGCGCTGCCGGGCTCTGGCATGTGGGGAGGGAGCGGGAGCCGGGGCAGCCGTGCGCCCTCTCCTCTCCGGCCTGTGTCCGGACACAAAGAGCCCTGTCTGTCCGTCAGCAGTGTCTGTCAGGCAGGCTGTGGTGTCATTCTCGATGGTCTTCATGTGAACTCAGGAAGGCAGGAGTTGTTCTGACAGCCTTGGTGAAGGATGTTAATTTTCTCACCCTGTGGCAAACCGTGTCCCTTAGCCACGGAAAACAGTGAGTCCAGGATTTCCTGATCAGAATCTTGCCAGCAACCATAGAAACACATTCTTATTGCTTTGTAGCATCTCTATAGAAAAACAAAAGAAAACCAATATCCAGAATTCCAACCATTCTCGTTCCAGTTTACAGGGCCAAAACCAAGGACTGAAATAATGTATATCCAGTCCATGCAGATGTTGAAGAAAATCAAAATTGCAACTAAATTTTTAACAGTACAAAACTGGCACAAGGCGCAAACTGAAGCAATTTCCAATAAGTCTTATGCATGGTGTTCCCTGAATAATGTATCACAACGATGATACTAATATCATGACTAAAAAGAGTTCTGTTCTGGGTTGCATTACAGGGTGTTAGAGCTGAAATTCCTGGGACATGAGGACACCTAAATATAGGTACCTGGAGGTTTAAGCTCCCATTTCAGAGAGCTAAGGCTTTACTTGCTTATATGTAGGTTGCCTAGTGACATTTGAGATGCCACATGGTATCCAGGGCACCTGGATGGGACTGACACAAGACCTATGGAAAATCCAAACCCTTCTGCAGTGTAATCTGGAGGCAGGCAGGATGTGCAGGGACATCTCTGGTGGCACTAGAAGCTCAGGCAGCTGAATCTCATTCCTGAGAAATGCAGTTAATGAAGCTTGAGGAGTGCGGTGCAGCAGCCACTGGGTGTCTTCTCTGGGGTGAGTTTGATCAGGTTCCACAGTCTAACTAGAGCACTGTGAGCTGTTAATAGACATTTAAAGCTGAATTGCTAAATTTACTTGTCCACAGTTCTGGAATCCCAGACATTCATGGAGGGTTGGTTGATGTGACTTGAGATGTGTGGATGACCTCTGTTATCCTAGAACAGCAGCTGGAAGACCCAGCAGGATATTTCAGGGCACCTCAAAAGGCATTCAGCAGCAACAGATATCTGAACCTACAAAGAATCCCTAGAGGTGTAGAACACTGGGGATAGCAGCTCTTTCTAGTGTCAGTGTTGTAATTGTCTAGGTAATTAATTCTGGTTATCTGTTTGAGAAAGTTTGGGAGTTACTTCAAGTAGGGCATTTCAATACTCAATGATTGTTCGGCAGCAGAGTTTTGCTCGCTCAGTGTGGCACTTGAAGAAGTACTCAAAAATACTGAGAGAGGCAAAGTCACAGAAAAGTACATTCCTTTGGTGGATCAAAGGGAACAGAAAGACACGTGATGATCATGAGGGAATTAGACAGCTCTGAGATCACATGGCACCACATGTGGAGCAAGCCAAGGAAATGAGCTGGCAGAGCTGTGTTACCGCCAGACTGCAGCACGATTATCATCCCACAGCATGTGCTGCCTGCTCCTTCCCCTCCACCTTCAGTGCTGTTTCATCCTAAAAAATACGTAATGGGGTAAAAAGAAAAAAGTTTGAAAAGTCACAGTAAACTGAGAAAATATAATGGAAAACATTCAACAGGACATTGCTTAGACATTAACATCATGTTTTCTTGGTAACTTTCTTTTAAAACAATAAATAAGTAGCATAAAATATTTCACTTTAATAATAGTAAAAAAGCCATATGAAGAAGAAAAAAAAAAGAAAAATGGCATTCCTGCTATAAAAACGTTCTGGAGTTAAGTAGTGTATATTTTAGAATTCAGAAATCCAACAACCCTACGGCTTTGTTTTAACATCCGTATGTACAGAAAAACATTCCTAAAATCTAGCACCACTGCAGCAAGAAACTTTTCTCATCTGTTAGCACCAGTTTCAACTTACATGATTCTAAATTTAAGGAAATTATGAGACTTGTAACATTTCTAAAATTAATCATCCAAAGCATTTCCACAGTTTGAGACTGCAGCAAGGATCTGAACAGAAAACTGTTCTTGGTTTGAGATGGGAAAGGCCTGCCTTATCTAGGTGATCAGGGCTACTGTACCTTTCAGAGCTGTAAGCTGTAGCTAAAGATATATGATGTAGATACTTAAATATCAGTTAAGTATCCTTTCATTATTAAAATGTATAGTCTAAAGAAACTAACAAAAAAGAAGGATTAGACAATAGTCATTTCTGTGAATGCCATCTCACAGATCAATATGTTCATTTTTTTCCATAACTTCTGGAATACCCTTTGTCATACCCTAGGGGCCACTATGATTGAAGAACATTAAAATCGTAGGAGTTATAAGAAGTGAATGTTTAAGTAGCCCAGAAAACAAACAAACAAGCCCCAAAAAACCAAACCCCCCCTCAAAACTGTTATTTCAGCTACAAATCTCCTCAGTGTCTTTTTCTAGAGTGCTTTCAGTAGAGACTTGCCTTCTCCACACATGTATTGTTTTTTTACATATCACTAAAAATGTTGAGAAGCAAAGGAAGATGAATCCTTGGCTAACCTAAAGAATCTATAAATTTAGGGCCTAAGACCTTGACCTACACGTTAGCTACCTAAAGTATGATTTACATGGCGTCATTCAGGGTGCCTTGCATCAGCTGCTTCTTCCTAGTGCTGAAGATGCTTAAATTTTTTAAGGCTCTTCATTTAAGGTTCTTGGAAGTGTCAAGAGCTCTGCTTCTGTGCATGACCAGACCTGCCTGGCCCCAGCATCTCAGACCCTCTCAGTTTATGGCAGGTCGTGTGAAAAGCCAAGAGCATCCTTTCGTTTTAATTTCTTGTGAGGGCTTCATTTAGCTTCGTTGCAAAGAAACATGAGTTAAAAATACATCAATTTTTTTTAAGAAAATAAGCCCCCAGTAATAGCAGAGATTGCCTAAGTGCTGTATGACAGCACAAGAATTAGACTGGAAGATGAGAACTGGATATACCTCCCAGCAAGGGGGCTTGACTCCCTCTTGCAGAGATTCCTTTCAGAGCCAGGTACCGAGTGTTTAGATACTCGTTACATTCAGAGCATGCCTGGATTAGAAATGCGTGGAGAACATCATTCCACACAAGCTGTGAAATATTCCCGGTGTCTTAACCGAGTTTAAGGCAGTGTAAGACAGGCTCAAGATTTGGTAACGACTAAAAGCCACGGCTACACACGAAGAAGGATCATCACGAACGTAAGCATCACTATTTTGCAGACTCCTGCACCACAAATTTGTTAAATTAATCACTCGGGGAAGTCCTGGAAATGAGTTTCCTAGAAGTTCTTTTAATCACTCTAAAATCTTCAGACTTGCTAAAGGTGGTCAGTGTTTAGTAAAAACAAATGGCGTCTGCATTATTTGCACCAGTTTAAAAGACAGCAAGAAGATGCAAAGCTGCCCTTGTCAGAGCTGTGACAGAGCTTTTAGGTCACCAAGTGCAGCTGCCCGCTGTGCTCCGGGGGGGAGCTCTGGTCTGGTCCCCTTGCACACAGCCGTGGATGCGGCGGCCACTCCGCACCGCGCCTCGCTCCGCTCCGCCCCGACCCTGCCCGTCCGCGGCTCCGGGCATGTCCGCGCCGGGAGCCGCCGGGAGCGGCGCGGGCACGGGGAGCGGCGCCCGCAGGCACGGCAGGGGCAGGAGAGGCAGCGGACAGGTAAAGCAGCGGGCAGGAGGGGCAGCGGGCAGGTGAGGCAGCGGGCAGGTAAAGCAGCGGGTAGGAGGGGCAGCGGGCAGGTAAAGCAGCGGGCAGGTAAAGCAGCGGGCAGCAGAGGCAGCGGGCAGTGCCCCGCGGGGCCCCGGCAGCCCCCACAGCCGTGCTGGCAGCTCTCGGGCACGGCGGGGCCCGGCGCGGGTGCCGAGGGGCGAGTGCCGCACCTGCCCTGTCCCACGCACCTGAGAGCGAGGGCGTGTGGCGGGGATGCTCCGCGGGAGCTCTCGGGAAGGAACGGAGGATTGCGGTGTGGTGCCAGCTGCTCGCTCTCCTGCCCTCATCTCTTTGCTTCGCACCACAGTAGTTGTCCTATTCTCGCCACTGTTCTGTCTGTGGTTCTGCCAATCCCGTCCCTGTACGCCAGGACTTGCCTTCCTCCAGCTCCTTCCTATCGAGCTTGGGAAGAAAAAACACAAGAGGAGAGCAAAATTCCCTCTCACCAGTGGCATCTTTTGCAGCCTCTGTGTTCAGCAGAGGTCTTGCTTTCATTTTCCCTTGCAAATGTCCAACAATTTGAGAGAGAATATTTATCAAACAGAAATTCTTTATTACATTTGGGTGGTTTGGTGAAGCCCCCAAGCTCCCCAATAGGCACTGAACTTAAAGCGCAAGGCAAATGGAACAGGCTGGGAGGGAAAAGGGGAGGAGGAAGCTTCATTTCTTCATGCAGAAACTGGATGGAACAATCCTGAGAAGGAACAGCCACACTCTTTCCGTGACATTCTGGAGAAGGTCATGTTCCATTTCAGCCTGAGACACAGAACTGACTCACTCTCCTGGTGTTTCTGAAGAAAAGAAATCAGTGATCTGTTCTAACTCTTTCTGTTCTTAGGGAAGAACACATTTTGTGTGGTGCTCTTTTAGCCACTTACCTGCTTTGAGTTTCTACAGTGACCAGCAGTGAAGGGAAAATATTAGATCATGTCGGAGTTCTGGCTAATTTCTGCCCCAGGAGACAAAACAAATCTGCAGGCATGGGAGAGAATGAACACTGTGACATCTAAATCCAATCTGTCCAGTAACAGTAAATTCCATATTCCAGACTTAAAGGTAAGTGAGGAAGGGGTTTGTGTATGGGCAATACAGCAATATTAGCCAGGGCTAAAGACTTTTGGGATAAATATGGGATTTGTCATTTGGGATAATATGCAGACAGTAGTAGGAGACTGTAGCTGGGAGATGAGTTGTGTTCAGTCAACTGAAAATTGATCAGAGAGAAATAAGTCATTGTGCTTGAAGCTGAGCTTCACATTGGAGGGGTACATGTGTAAGGAGTGAACATGAGTGAGATGCTAAATAACTGATCTATTGCATTCCATGTACTATTTGCTCCTAGTCATCAAAGTCACACAGCATAGTACATCATGGATTGCTAATGCAAAGGGAGTAGCTGACTATCCACAGCCATGGCAGCAAGACTACTGACAGAGAAAAGAGTGTTGCTTTTTTGTATGCACACCTGAGATTGATATGATTTTTATTATCCATGGACCTTATTTTTACCATCTGTGGACCTTACCCCACTGGTGGTGGTGAGAGTCTGTTTATCTTGAAGGAAGTAAAGTATTTGGAGTATTTGAAGATGCCTATTTGCATTCTATTTGTTCTACATAAAATTTGCTTCTTCTCCCCTAGATTGACCCTATATAATGTTGAGCTGGCAACATTACAAGAAAATATTTGGCAATATGCTGCAATACCATGAATATGGGGTTATGACTGACAGTGATTCAAAAAGCAGATGTTGGTCAGAAATGGCTTTGTGAGAGACTTGCTTTGGTAATAACAGAGAACACAGTCAGACACCCCCTTTTGAATAAGTGCTGCTTCCCTTTGTTCTCTCAGTACATCTGTACTGTTTGTACACATACATTGTTTGCGTGTGTACATTATTTGTGTGCATTTCCAGTCACTGTTTTGTCTGGTTAAAGACTATTCTATGCAGCTTGGTGATAGAGGATGAAGCAAAAACAGGAAGAAAGACAGGAAGAAAGTCTTGAGACTACACATACTTTTTTCCTTTATTGGAAAAGGCTTTTTATGACCTAGTTCTTGGGTAAAGGAATTGCTACTATTTTCCACCAAATAAATATTTTTTTGCCAAACTGTTAAATTCCCATGTACTAAGAACAAGTCAGTCTCCTTAAGGCTCTGCCAACAGCAGCCTTAGACAGAGTTGTGCATCTTTCACCTAATTCTCATCTTTTGCACAGGTTGGGACACTGGATGCTCTTGTTGGTCTGTCAGATGAGTTGGGAAAACTTGATAGCTTTGCTGAAAGGTAAAATAGATCTTATTTACCACCTACAAATGAGAAACAGACGTGGTTTTTATGGGATGGTATGTCCTTGTGTTCACCTCAGTCTGAGTCAGTTCAGCCTGGACTACAACTGGACTAAAGTGGGTAGGCTTTGTTTAACCCTTATATTGATTGTCATGGAGTTATCACAAAGAAAGGATTATTCTTTAAAATTTAGCTGAATTATATCCATGGTAGTTTGTCAGCACAGCAATCCATTAGTGCAGCAGTGCTAGGGAAGCTGTTTTCATAAGGAAACTGTTTTAAATGATGGGTTGTGGGGTTGTTTTGTTTTGTGCTTTTGTTTTTGTTTTAAAGGACATCCCACCTCATCCAGAAACCTGATAAAACAACATTTAGAGAATGTGAAGCCATCCCTGATCTTGTTTTGACAGAATATTTCTAATGAACCTTCTATCCCTTTTCAACCAGATAGAGGACTACTAAGGATTATATTCTTTTGAATGAAGTCCAGACCTCTCCCTCTCAGGCTTTTAAACTCCTTAAAAACCAGAATATTGACTCATACTGCATTAAACCTACTTAAACAAAGACTTACGTGATCTTGCTGAAAATTGCCAAGTTTGCCTTTTGGGACAAACTGACCTGGGTGTACAAAAGAATAATGCAGTACAGCAAGCTGAGAAAATGCCAGGTTTTAAGATACTTCATGGCACAAGATAGACTTTGAGGCAGTGAAGGTATAAGCTGCTGGGTTTTTCTGCTTTGTTCTATTTTTTTCTTTGACAGCTTACCTCACATGTAGTTTTGGTCAAAGAGACATGCATTAGCTCTGGGTCTTTTTGCCTTTTTTCTCTTAGTCCAGACTGATAAGCATTCTCTTGTCTAAATATGCTCAATACTTTCACAGCTCTTTCTGTCCCAGTTGCAAAGATATACAGAAACCCTGATATAGGCTGTTTGCATCTATGCTAGGCAGTCTAGGTAGAAGTTGGTCTGCTAGAATACATTTCTCCATACCATTTTTTTTCTGATGTTACTGGTGCTACATAAGGGTTGTATTACAATTATTGCATCTGATAACTCTGGGTTGCACACAAGACTTTTTGAAGTCTTTGTCTTTTTGAAGTCTATGATCTTTTTGAATCATAGAATGATTCACATCTTAAGTTGAAATGGACCCACCACGACCATTGAGTCCAACACCCTGCTCTTCCAGGACTAATGAAAACTAAACCATACTGCTTTATCAGGACTTTAAGCAAGACAGAGCAACTTAATTTATCAACAAAACCATCTCCATCATGACCCTGCCAAAAATACGGCCCCATATTATTTTAACACGTTCCAGCTTCTTCTTCAATTGCAGATATTCTTGAGGAAGTGGAAATGTGGGCAAATTTGGGGAGAGACAGTGCCAATACCTGCTATCTGTTCTAATGGAAAGTGATGATCCTTGTGGATCTCTTCAGAATCTCAGAATAGTCTGTGATTCTGTCTCTAGTTAGGGTAGCAGATAGGAAGCAACTGTATGATCTGGGTTTGAGGGCTGCCAGAAATCATCACAACTAATTTTTTGGAAAGGCAGAACTAACTCCCAGCTTTGTGAAAAATTAGAACTTCTGAAAAGCTGGCTGCAGAATCCATGTAAGATCATGGAGGCCAGTTAGAAGTGAAATGTCAGCAAGAGCTCCTTAGGCTCACTGACTCTGTCTGTTATCTTTGTCTCTACTTGCCAGCATGATACAGCTGCTCATTCAAGCTGAACACCACTTTACTCCATTAATTGTCCCTTTAATGCCTGTAATGACTCTTACCCTCCCTCTAGGCATGGAGCAAAGGGATCAGTGTGGTCCGTCCACTGTAATCTGCTGAGGCAGGGACTCTTTCTGTTTGTCTCACTTGCCTGTCAAGATAGGTAACCAGGAAGGATCAACAAGATCTAAAAATAAGAAAGATGTTTAGAAAAATAAGAAAAATGCATTAGGATAGTAACATTGGAGTAGCAACAGAGAATAACAGAATAATCAAAGGTATTAGCAGATTGAGTCCCACAAGGACATACAAAAACATTTTGCATTAAATAAATAGCTCAGATTTTATATCTAAATTGTGATTCAAGGGTTAAAATGCCAAGCACTTGCACTTGGTTGAAGTAAATGGCATCTAGAGGGTTACAAGGCTGTTCAGATGACCTGAACATTTATGTTCCTGGTCCTGTGAAAGAGCTGCCTCTGTTGCTGGATAAACACAGCTGCCAGTAAAGCCAGGCAGCACAAACCTGTCAGCGCTGCCTCCTGCCAGGACAGCAGAGAAGGGGCAGGAGTTTGCGGGAGCTATTGTTTCCACATACTTTTATTATTTATTTACACAGGGAGGAGGAGTGTTTTTCCATGTCATCCTGTGGTAGCATGGAGCTCTCTCAAAAGCTGACAGTCTCCTGGGTCACTCTTACCCAGGGGTTCTCTCTGGTCCTCCATCAGTGGCATACTTGGGAGTGGCCTCTGATTGCTTCTTCTCCCTGCAGGGTTTTGGAGGCCTGGCAGGTAGCTCTTTCTTTCTTTCTTTCTTTCTTTCTTTCTTTCTTTCTTTCTTTCTTTCTTTCTTTCTTTCTTTCTTTCTCTCTTTCTCTCTTTCTCTCTTTCTCTCTTTCTCTCTCTCTTTCTCTCTCTCTTTCTCTCTCTCTTTCTCTCTCTCTTTCTCTCTTTCTCTCTTTCTCTCTCTCTTTCTCTCTTTCTTTCTCTCTTTCTTTCTTTCTCTTAAAGAGTGTTAGACTTTTTTTTTTTTTGGAAGCTAATGACATTGTAGCACTTGAAGAAGCAAAACATCAGTCTCAAGATATAATAGTAGGTTAAATGGAGTTATTCCCTTTACAGATTTTTATTACTACTTTTCAAAGCAGTTTTGCTGAAAGTCTCTCTTTTTTATAATGCATCATTTGATCATATTTGCTCAAGATAGGATTCATCTCATCTAAAGGCAGAGATCTGATGGTGGATGTGAAAACTGCCCATTGTTGGATGTCAGTGTAGTCAGTGGGGCTCCTTCAGGGGTCTGATTCCTGTCATTTGCCCCAGACATTGGTGATGTGGAGGGGATGGGTTCTGTCTTTGCATGGGAAATGTGATGGGTTAGTGAATCCCACTCGCATTTCACAGGATGCAATGCAAGGTACAGAGGCTAAGGCAGGGCTGGAGAACACTCCTCTGGCATAGTATATTACACACAGTGTGGCTATATCCTGCTGCAGGGACCACGGGGATGTGTGGGTGGGAAGGGAGCCAAGCCTTGCCTGGGCAGGTAGAACTGTCAGGTGCATGAGAGCACACACCTGTCCCACCCTTTGTATCCATGGAGAGAGCCCAGAGCTGTCTCCCGCTGTCAGGTCAGGCACCAGATGCACTCAAGTAATGAAAGCAGCTCAGGCCCTTTGGAGAAGTTGCTGGTTTGTACAAGTCCCTGTGAACTACTTTCTCTATAATGTCTTTAGTCTTCTTCTATGCTGATTTACCCACTGCTGTCTTGTTACAAATTTGTTTGGGATCTCTGATCATCGTGAAGGAGACACAAAACAGCTCTATCTATGAGCTGAAATTTGCAGAAGTGCTTGGCAAGGTTGCAGTTGTCAGGGAACCACAACCACCCCACAGCCTGAGTGTGGGCAACACGTGCTGTGCTCCAGCAGCCCTCAGCTGCTGCCAGGCCCCTATGGGGCTGCAGCCAGGTGGTGAAAAACTGAAGCAGCTCTGAGAAAGGGATGTGAACTGGAGCACAGTGGTATAGATTCCTCCTACAGGCACTCTGAACTGCACCTGTCCATGGTCATGAATGATTTGGGTTGAAAGGGTACTTTAAAGACCCTCTAGTTCCAACACCCTCCCATGGGCAGGAACACCTTTCATTAGACCAGGCTGCTCAAAGCCCTATCCAACCTGGCTCTGAATGCTTCCAGGGACTGGGCATCCACAACTTCCTTGGGTAACCTGTGTCAGTGCCTCATCACCCTCACAGTAAAGAATTTCTTTCTTTATGTCCAGTCTAAATCTACTCTTAATTTAAAACTGTTTTCTCTTGTCTTATCACTATAGGCACTGATAAAAAGCCTCTGTCTTACTTGCAAGAGCCCTTTATATACTGAAAGGTCACAAGATCTCCTCTTCAGACTGAATTGACCCCAAACAGCACAAATTTTAAGTACTCCATTCTTGGCAGCATCAGCAATCTCAGATTTTTCCTACCTGTCATAGGACTGGAAAGCCTTTCCCAAGACTCCAAGTTTCTTCACAGTAAAAGAGATAGACTCAACTGCTTTGCAACATACGAAAGAAAAATCCTCTTCTGGGATGCTTTCCTGGTAGCTATACCTGGCCTAAAGTCCCTTTCCTGTTCTTGAAAACCATAGGGTTATTCACAACAACACATTGTCTGATCACACAACACACTGTCCAAACACTGTAGATGCCCTTTCAGTCTCCAGCTCATCTGCAGCTGTAGTAGACTCCCCTAGTAAGGAAAGAAAGAGAAATGAAGCAGAAATGAAGCCTGCTGTTACATTCCCTGTCACAATGCCAAGGATTGTGTCCACTCTGTGTCTCTGCCAATTTAATGGTCAGGCAGTGATCTTGTAGCTGCTGGGTTTTTTACAAGGTGTAGTCAACCTAGGACAGTTAGGGAATTGCAGACCAAATTCTGTGAATATTTTTGAGTGCAGAAGGATACTTAAACAATCAGAAAGTCTCTCATCCTGTATGAGACAGGTACCTTGACTAGAGACAGGGGGAACTAGTGCTAGAGGGACTTGATTAATCCATTTCTTAAGATGAGCAAAGAGTAAGTGTCACAGTGGAGACAGTGTTCTCTAGAAGGATCTGTGTACAAATCACTACTCTGAATTGGACAGAAGGATTTGAATCTGGTTCTCCTACACCTTAAAGGACTGTCTTGTCCACCATCCTAAAAGAGAAGAAAGAGCCCTGTAAAGAAAAGGAATAATAAAGGAATTCCCCATCAAGCAAGATAATGTTGCCATTTTCCTTTCCCTTGAGTATTTTCTGAGAACCTTTTCTCAGTGAGCCCTAAGGATTTCATCAGCATCCTATGGAACATATCTTCAGTCAATGTCTGTATGTACCCTCCTTTGCCTTCATCACCTTGGGGGTTTTAAGCATGAGTTTCTTACCTTTTGTTGCCTTCTGGTTTCTGCTATGTGTATAATGAGTGTACAGAAGTCTGAATCTTGATCTTCTGTAAGTCCAGAGCACAGGCAAAATCACTTTACCTATGTTTTTGCAGAGATCAGTGTATTTAGAGGTAAGACATTTAGTTCTGCATTGTGTCCTAGATCTTTTATTATAATTTGAATTGCAAATTAGCTGCCTTGCTTCAGAAATGTTTTGCTTGGGCATTTCTGTGTTTATCAGATCTCTGTGAAACTGTTTTGTAATAATTTTGTTTCTTCACTAACAAAGTTTCTCTTGTTACACTTAAGCGTGATAAAGAAAATAGCCCAGTACATAGGAGAAGTTATGGAGGACTCAAAAGATAAAGTCCAGGAAAACCTTCTGGCCAATGGAGGTAGGTGCTGTGAATGTGGGGGTTTAAATGCATTGATGCTGCTTTTGCTTGCTTCAGAATATGAATATGTGGAATTGAAACCCTCACACTTTAGAAAGGACAACCATCAGCAACATTTTATAAGAACAAGTCTAGCCTGCTCCCATTTTTCTCAGCTGAAGCTAACTTTGGAGTGAAGATGAAAGTAAGAGACATCCTTGTTAACTCCTATTATGACTTAGCACACTTCTGTGCCCTGCCTGGTTTTGATTTCTTAAGGGCACCTAAATCTCATTCTGTATGGCTGTGTGACAACTGCCAGTGATCTATCAGTAATTTGCATTCCCCAGCTATTCTGGAAAAATACAACATTGGATGTGGTATGCATGCTGATTACAGACTTGCAGCATGATGCTTTTGGATAAACTAAGAGTGCACACTTCATCTCCCTTTGTCTGCAATGTTGTACTTCAGACCTGTATTAGTAAAGGATGGGGAGGAAGTTCTTGTAGAAATGTCCTTGAATGATATAAAACTTGAATGATAATGTTTGATGGGTGCAACTGTTTGAGAAATACAATAATCCCACTTCCTGTGTTTCAGGGCTAAAGGATAAAATGAAATGTCTCCAAAGTATGTTGAGGACTGATGGTTGTGGTGTTGTTACATGCATGCATTTGTGTATATTAGTGCTAGACACAAGTCTTGGTCTGGTTGTAGAGATACAGTGATCAGGTTACGATGGATTTCTCAAGTAACAACCTCGTAGCTTGATCACGATATCCCTATGACTTGAGAAACAACAGGTTTCATTCATTTCCTTTGTTTCCCTATTTTACACCATTTTTTCCCTATCAGCTCTGCATGTGTTATATTAGAAGGATATGGAAATTACTTGCATGTATTACTAATTTCCTCTGTCTGGCTTTGGTCATCCAAATAAATAATATTGAATTAGGACATTAACCTTTTTAAGATTATTGACTGCATCTTAAAAAATGAAGTCAGCTTTAGTATATAAGGATTCCCCTAATATATTCCAATGTCAGTCTTCATAAGCATCGGCAACTTTACCAATTATTCCTCCTTCCTTTTTTGATTAGCAAAAGAACTATGAAGTTGAAGACTTCCTCGAGGTTGTGAAATCAGAAACAAAATTAAAAGACATGATTTCTTGCTGCGTGGTCCTATTTTCTTCCTATTTGACCATCCCAAGATAGTTTTAATTAACACTGACTTTAGCTCACTTGTACATAACCCCAATAGCAGTTTGGTGGTGGCTGTGTGTGTAAAAAGTTTTTTTGCTAGATTTGTAGGAAAAAATTGTAAAGCAGTAAAAAATACATCACTTTTAGTTGCATGAATATGCACACACACACATACACAGACACGCAACTTTCCAGTGGACAATGGTTGAAAGCAGCCACATGTAAATTTCTCTCTTACAGAGGGAAATGTATGCTTGTGGAATATAGAAACTTTTAATATATTATGACAGCATAAATAACCTTTCTTGAAATGTATGTAAAGCATTTCTTCAAAGATTCATACCAGATTTTCATCCATTAAAGGAAATGTTAAACCTAAATGAATTTAAAAATTTGTTAAGTGGTGGAATAACTCCATTCTTTATAGTGAGCCCAAAACAAAGCAAAATGGGAAGCATAACAATTTTGAAGAATTAAGTGTTTTGAAGAGGAAGTATTTAACACTGCATTTTAGAGCTGTGTGTGTAAGTTAGATTATGAGACATTCAGTCTGTGGGTTCCCTGGGCAGCTGTGAGCTGGTGTGAATCATCTCTTCTAGGTGGACAGCTGTGTGAAGCCTTTTTGAAGTGATTCGACAAGGTTCCATAACTGAGGGATGCCATTCCAGGAACATCAGGGTGCTTGGGTTGCTTGGCATTTTCAACATGGCTCTTCTAGTGTGTTCACAGTAGTTTGTGCCATCCCCAAGATCAGGCTTCTGTAACCTGCATCAGTGTCAGCCAGAACTGGCAAGCTCACTCAGGAGTGAGCTTGAAAAACTGGGCTGAGAACTCATGCTGCACTCAACTGCCCAACATTTGGATGCTGTTGAGATTCAAGGAATGTGAGGATAGAAAGGACAAGTTCTTCAGGGAACTTTTGTATCTCATCAGCTATAAATAGGTCAGTGTCTGTCTTTAAAGAGCCTGTGTCTGCAAAGCCTAAGCACACAAGCTTAGAAGAGAGGCAGCAGGGTGAAATCCTTGTGTTGTGTACCCTGTGCTGAAAATGCTGTGTGAACTTTGTTGCTGAAGTATTTTTGACCTCTCTGCCTTCCACACAGAGATCCTGAGCAAGCACCAAAGGAGAACTGTGCATGCAGCAGCTGTGTCATAACTCTCCCAATTTTCTGTAGTTTTGCTCCTTTCCTGCGCCCTCCCTGTGCAGGAGAATTTGGTCATTCCAGATCAGATATTAGCAGGAAGGGTTGGATCTTTGGCCAATGACTTGTCCATTGGATGTGGGGACATTGACACAGCTGGTTTTGAAAGAGGGGGAGAACACTGCCATGGCAAGTGCTCTCTGCCTTCCAGGCAGTTTATCTCTTGCTAAGAAGCCTGTTTCTCCTAACATAAGACTTTCCATGCTCTGGAAATCTAATAGGGTAAACTGACTCTGTTGTGGGGTGAGAGAAGCCCATGGAAAGGATAGAGCTCTCCTGCCAAGGGTATTCAGTATCACATGAGACCGTGGAGTACCCTCAGCCTGGTGGTATGGCAGTTACACAGTTTTTCACATTCCTTCTCATTCATCTTGGTTCATAAAGTTTTCCCCTAAGCCTCAAAATCCAGCCCTTAAGAAATTGTGCTCAAATGTTGCTGTGGGACTGAATTCACTCCCTGAACAAGGCAGCAAAGAACACTGAAGGGCCCCAGCTTGCATGTCTTTTTACTTAGCACCATCACCTCAGAGCAACTTCCCAGACATTCTCCATATTTACCCTCCTGGTCTGGAAGGAAGCCCACCCTTTAGGTGACAGTGCTTCTGGCCTCTTTGTCTAGACCTTGAGACCCTGCCTGCTGCCTTCCCCTTGTCTCCCTAACCTTCTGGGGGTGGAAGGTCTAGCCAGCCCTTCTTGTTGTGGAAGGATGTATGACTTCACCCATTCCTGTAAAGGTCTGCAGGAACACTATGTA
>VZUA01103338.1:0-16022 GCA_013401035.1 Horornis vulcanius
TGTGGGAAGGAGGGAGTGTCTGGAGGGCTTTTGCTGTCCCAGCACAGGTTAATCCTGCAGGAAGTGTGTGCTCCTGACTGCAGGATTTCACCTTGGCTTTTCATGCCTGCTGGAAGTACAGCCTCCTCCTTCCCTGGTACTACCGACAAATTATTACCGATCACCCCTAATGATCAGGTAGAGTGCCATGGATCTGACACCTGCTCTGTGCAGAGCTTTTCCTCTGAATAGGGCCATTCTGAGCTTTCCCAGAGAAAACCCAAGGCAGGCAGAGGAGATTTTTGTTTTCAGTGGAGAAATACAGATATCCTTTGCTGATTTCCACTTTAGCCATTTCAAGGGATTAACAAGTTCCCAGGGAATTAGGGCTGTTAGTAAACTGTCATCTCTACTAGGAACACCCATAGCAGACACACCGTGTCACAGAGAGAATAAAAGAAATGTTCTTGGCTTCATTTTCCAATACCGAGGCATTTTAAAGATCTCTGCCTCATATTTTCTCCTGTGCATGAACAAAACAATGTCAGGATTTTAGTACAGAATTCCCCAGAGAATTCAGGCAAGCAGGAGAGTTACAAAATGGGACGTTTCCTGCTCAGTTGAGGAATTCTGCAATACTCATCATTCATGCTCAGCTCAGAAAGCAATAAGGTGTTCATGGAATGCTGAAAAGAAGAATAGTTGATTTCTGCTGTAGCTCTGCCATCCCAGTATTTATTATTATTACCATTAGAGGACATTCCCTGAGGTGAATTCTGTGCAGATATTACTGACACGGCTTCCCCTCTGGGCATTTTGCCTCTCTGATGCAGGATTTCCAGGACATCAATGGTTGCAGGGAAGTTTCCTGGTGGGCACAGTTGCTGAGATCCATAAATCAGCCCTTTTGGAGGGGATCTGTGTTAATGGACAGGAAGGATAGATGACTCAAACAGTTCTTAAGCATCCTCTAGTTACTTTTTCATAGGATTAAGGAGTTTTTTGTGAAAAGGAGTAATTTATTTTCCATAAAGGGTTACAGAAGGATGAGGTTTGTTTTGTTTTTTTTTTTTGTAAAGGATACAGAAGTTGCAGAGAAATTTTTTTTCTATGTCGTCTGGATGACAAAAAAGTAGAAATAGGACAGAATGACCTCTGTGGTTAGATTGTTTTGTGAACCTGTTCCTGTGGGTGCAGACACAGGAAGAGCTGATGGAGAGGGAGGAATAGGGAATATTTCACTGCCAGGGTAGCTCATGTGCACTTGTAAATGGTATATATGATATATATGCACTGCTCTGTACACAGAACTGCTCTGTGCCAGGCTGGGGGAGCAGGGCACGCCTCCCAAAAGGGGCTGCAGAGACAAACCAGGCAGAACATGGTCTAACAGACCTGCAGAAAACAGAGCTGCTGCCATCTCTGCAGAAATCATCACTTTGGGGAATTTCATCCTGTGTCCCCTTCTGGATCTTTCCGTGATGGCTCCTGTGCCTGGCATCAGCTCCCAGACTTACCCAACACAGGTCAGCAGTTCCTAATGCAGAGCTCCTGACTCCAAGGACAAGATTAACTCGTGACTTCCCCCTCCTCTCCCTCTTTTAATACTATTTGTAATTTTAACTCTGAATTTCTCCTGGTAGACTTTAGCTTGGTTTTCCTTGGGCCCTCCCAAAACGTTACACAACACTCACATTTGGATTTTCTTTGGCTGGTTTTGGGTTTTTTTCTTTGGTGTTTTTTCAGCTAAAATATTTGCACATTTAAAGCTGATTGATTTTAGTATTTTACCAAAATACTGCCCACAAATTTTATTGATCAGAAGGCCCTTGCAGGTTTTCTATGAGACGGTAGATGACCAAAGTAATTACTGAGCACAAAATGAAGACTGATAACAGACTGTATCCTCTTAGATGTGCAGGCAAAGCATTATAGAAGTTATTAAGCCCCCAAAATAATGATGTGAACATGTTTTAACATAGAAATTGTACTTTGAGTTGCTTTCATTTTCAGCTTTTTTTGCTTCACATTTTTCTTTATGTTCAAAATATAGTTATTTTTCACAGTAAAAATTACATAGTGGTTAATTCCTGTAATCATCTGTGAAGAAGTTACATTTATTTTTTCAAGAGCTTCAAACTGTGTTACCCTCTGCACTGTAATTTTCAGTGCATTTCTGAGTTATCTATGGTAGTTTTCCTAGTGCAATTTTCCTGTTTCAGTGTACTTTCATATTTCATTATCACCCAGAAGCAGGAGAATGATCGCTTTTAGCATAGTATACGTAGCTTAAACTCAGACATTCATTTCTGTCCTTAGTTTCAACATTTAACTTCCATCTGTTCTTCTCCCTTTTTTTCTTTCATTTCCCTGTTTCCGTTTTTCCTCATGCTATGACATAAAAGTGGGTGCACTGAAAAGACTGCCCTTTTTGAGGAACAGACCGAAGGAAAAAGACAAAATGAAGGCCTTCTACCGTCGCTCCATGTGTAAGACTTTATGACAGTTCAGCTTCTTCTCAATGGCTACACTGGCTTCCGTTACTGATTTTTCACTAACCTCTCCCTGGACTGCGCTCTATTTTTCCTCCTCTTTTGCAATGTGCAAGTCCTGCTACGGTACAAGGAGCTGGAGCTTTTTCTTTTTACTTTTCCCCCCTCTTTTTAAAAAAAACTTTGGCACTGAATACTTCATGTCTGTGCAGCTGTGCGCACACACGTAGCCACCCGTTCCTATGCACATGCATATAATCTATTCAGTGCCTTCTGACTGCATATATTTGTATACATAGCTGCATATATACACATGGCCCTATGTGTATATGAATTTACAGTGCACTGTGTTAACAGAAATAGTTCAAAATGACACGTTTCATAAGCCTTTTGTTAAGAAGTCACTGTAATTTTTTTTTGTTTAAAGCAAGTGTAGGAGATTGTGCAAGGCTCTCTGGTGGTCTGTCACTCTGCGAGTGTTCATCAGTTCTCGTTGCCAGAATGCGGCATTGATTTCTTTTGTTTCATTTTATTTTCTAATGAGGGGTGGACAGTTTTCTTGAGTTTGGGGAAGTAAAGGTGAATATCATCAGATGTGGTATTTTTCAGATCCTCTCTCTGTTGCTCTGTAAACCCCAGTGTGCCTGCAGTAACCTGCACTGTACAAGGATCCCGTGTCAGCGCTGGCACTCCGTTGTATGAGCACCTGTGCCTGTTTTGTCCCCGCTCATCCCATTCTCTCACAGCAAGCAGCTGGCAGAGCCTCTAACAGCACCTGGTGCATGGCAATCCCTGACAACCTGTTTTGAGCACCTCCCTGGTCTCAGGACCCTGAGCCTCCTCCCTTCCTCCCTCCCTCCCTCCCTCCCAGCCAGTTGCATGCAGTACCCGGGGTGTGGTTTGCTCCTGCTGGCTGCAGATGCTTTAATGCTTAGAAAACTCTCTGACCTTTTGCAATGCAAATTAACGACCGGAGCAGGTACATTGCCCACGCTGATCATATGCTTTCATTTGCATCCCAGCCATGAATGACCTGGTGCAGTCCATGGTCCTGGCAGGAGGACAATGGACAGGTAGTTCTGAGCATCTGGAGGGTCCTGATGATATATCCACGGGTAAAAGGAGGAAGGAATTGGGAGCTATGGCCTTCTCTACTACAGCTATCAACTTTGCCACTGTCAACTCCTCCACAGGCTTCAGATCCAAGCAGTTGCTAAATAATAAAGGTATAGGTAGAAACTTTTTGCACCGTGATGTAACTATGTAAATATTGGTTTGACTTAATGCTTTAAGTTTTACAGTCTTAATAATTGAGTTGCAGTGGTAAGATAAGGAACTGGTTTAATAACTGCAGTTATAAAATGTTTCACCTAAGTAGAAATGGATTGCTTTGAAAAATATTTTAATTTTTACCATTTTACTAATGATAAGTATTTTAATACTCTATCCACTTTATTTTATTTTACATCTTCCTTTATGTCTCTGTGTGTAGATACTACATCCTTTGAAGATGTAAGTCCACAAGGTATTAGTGATGATTCTAGTACAGGATCAAGAGTTCATGGTAAGATGTGAGCTTTAATTAAATGAATTAAGGATATATGATGTGAATGTTAATGAATTTGTGAAAATACAGTGAATGGTATCGTTGCAATGAGCATGCTCTCTCTGAATTTCATATCTCTCAAATGTATCATCTCTTCAAATTCTCCTTTCTCTCTTAACTACCACATCAGACAGATGTTATGTATCTCTGGTAGAAAGTATTTGTGAAGTGCATCTGAACAGGATCAAAACATTTTCCCTTTCAGTGGGAAAATGTTTTAACTTCCATTTGGAGTTAATAGTAAATAAAGGACATTAGCATTTCAGTCTTAAAAAATCAAGTCCAAATCTGGCCTGAGTTTTCAGTGCTTGTTGTTCACTGAACCCCAAATTTGCCATGTGCTGTAGTTTATAAAATCATTACATGTTCCTTCGAGCAAAGCTTTGAAGTGAAAAATAGTCTATTAATAGAAGTGAAGTTTTAGCTGTACTATAAACATTTATGATGAGTACAAGCAGCAAACATTTTTGAGGCTACTAACAATGCATTTCCCTTGTATTGGCTTAGGAGTACAGGACTTTATCTGTGCAGATGCTCTTGCTTCCCCTGTCCGTGACATTCCAGCCCTGTGCAGGGTTCCCTGTCAGATCTGTTGTAAGTGACCTGACCACGGCAGCCCCTGCATGCCCCTGTCTCAGCCCTGCTTCCCCCCAGAGCACTCAGTTTCAATTCTAAACTACACTCTTTCTCTTTTCCTCTCCTCTGTACCTCGCTATTGCTCCTGTAGTGCCCTTTTCTAAAGTGTCCTCTTGGACTGCCTGGAAATTCCTTCGCTTTCTTATCTGTAAGAAACCACTCTGTTCCCATGGGCATGTTCAGCCTGGGAGGTCGTGCATGATCCTCTGAGCATTCTGTCAGCAGAATGTGAAGGTGCCATGTCCTCTGCTAAAATGTTGTTCATCACAGTGTTTCCTAATTTTCCATTCAGCTTCCAGACCAGCCAGCCTTGATAGTGGCAGGACATCCACTAGCAATAGCAATAACAATGCATCACTCCATGAAGTCAAAGGTATGCTGGGGGTGAATTCACATCCATGCTTCATTTCCATTCTTTTCTCTTTAAGATCATCTGTAGAGGTTCAAAAACCCCCGCAACCAAAAAACTGCCACTGCACAATACAGCATGTGCTTCCTTGAGTGTTTCACAGCCTTCACTCCCCAGATTAGTAGCACAAGCAGTTTATGGTTTTAATAAATATTAAAAGGGTGGTGTTAAAGTTACCAACTGTTTTAAACCAAACCTAATCTGGATAACATTACAAAATAAGAATTCCTCCCCCCAAATTACTTTAAATGCTTTTTAGGCTGAGAAGTTGCTCCTTATTTTTTTTTCTCCAGGCATCCTCCTGCACTGCACTGCTGCTGTGAGCTGTGTGCTGTACAACTGCACAAAATGGCACACGTGATTCAGGCTAGAAACCTTTATATTTTGGTTGTAATAGATTATCAAAATCCCTGGATCTAGGGGGAGCTAGAATGCGTATTCTCTAAATTTTATGTATTAAGAATGCTGATACATTTTTATATCTCATGGCTTTTTAGCTGGTGACTGTTGTATAGACTAGACTAGAGCATTGCCAGCTCAAGACTTCATTTAATATTCACGGCTTGCATCTCTTAAATGGTTTGTTTGGAACCCTAGGAATGAATGCTAGCTGAATATTTTTAATAGTTTATTTTATATCTGTTAGATTGCTCCCTTCTGTAAAAGATCCCTTGAGGTTCTCCTTGCCCCACTGTCTATACAGGATTAGGCATTTCCACCATAAACAGTTCATCTTGGTTTAAATTTAATTTCATTTTGTAGGAGTGACATGAAGCTGGAAATACTTGATTGTCCATCAGTATTTTTAAAGCAATTCATAATTACTGACAAAATGAACTGGTGTTGTGGAGTTTATTTTGCATCTAACGCCATGTGCTTCCTTCAGCTCCCAGTTGTAACAAACTAGGAGTAACACCAGGAACTGTTGGAGAAGCAGCATTCCTGAGTAGTTCTTGTTGGAGAAAGTATTTTCTTTCCACTCAATCCTTTGTATTTCCTTTAACATTTAATTACCCTGTGCCTCTCAGTGATGCTGAACAAAAGTGGAGATGTCTCTTTAGCTTCTTGGAATATAATATTATGTAGGTGGAGGCCCAGATTATAAGTGGAAAGTAGTTTTTATTAAAAGAAAAATCGTGCCATGTTTGAAGAGCTGCAAAAGGTAAGTCAGGAGAGTGCAATTTTACAGAGTAAAAAATAACAACTGGACTTTTTTTTAGTCTTCTAAATAGAATTAATGTTAACTGAATCTGGTAATGTTCCAGATTTGAGTGGGATATACAGGTGTACAGCTTTCTGATGTATCTCTAATGGAAATACTTACTGCCTGCCCCCCAAAGCAGGTGCAGTGAGCAGCCAGAGCAGGCCCCAGAGCCACAGCAGTGGGGAGTTCAGCCTGCTCCATGAGCACGAGGCCTGGTCCAGCAGCAGCAGCAGCCCCATCCAGTACCTAAAGGGCCACACCAGGTCCAGCCCTATGCTCCAGCACAGGATGCCTGAGACACCAGAGAGTTGTGGCAAACACACCAAAACAGGCTCCCCTGGGAGTGAAGTTGTCACCCTGCAGCAGTTCCTGGAAGAAAGCAACAAGAGTAACTCCAGTGAGGTCAGTCTAAGAGTATTTAACTACAGTGTCCCATCTGTGGGCTCAGAATTAATGCAAGGCACAGTGACTAGAATTCCTTAAAGATTTCTTGGAGATGTTGGTGACACCTGCATTGAGAGGTCACAGGCACTGTCTCGTCATGCACTGTCCGGTTCCACCCGCAGGAAATCTGTGGAATTTTGCAGCTTGACCCTCTGTGGTCCCTGGGTTGGGTAGGAAAGTTGACCTGTACTGACAAAGCTGTCCAGTGTGTGGGACACCAGGGCTCGGAGTGGGGTCACTCCTCTTCTTCCAGTTCAGCAGCAGCTGCTGTCACATCTGTCCTGCATCAACAGCAAGGAAGATGTTTGATTTCATTCCCTGAGGAGACTGTTGTCTGCTTCAGTTTCTCTTCTTAACAGTACTGGGAAACGAAAAGTGACCTTGGAGCTTATTGAAATCTGAGAGGAGTAATATGAAGGGAATGGTTCTGTAAATCAGTGGCAGTTTCTTAGAAGCCCCAAATCATCTCATCTCTGCTGGTATTCCAGGTTCTGCATCCCATGATCTGCCCAAGCTCCTGTAGGATGTCCCACTGTAGGATAAAGCCAACCAGTCACTGTGACTGGGGCCTCTCAGGAGTGAGGATCCAGGGTTGTCTGGGGCAGGTGAGACAGATCTGGAGAAGATTCTGCATTTTTTGGTTAGATACTTAAAATGGCTCTCACCCGTGGTCTCCCTGAGAAGGATTTTTGGGGTTTAAGCACTAGACAATACTCTTCTGGCAATATGAAATAAAAAAACCCACCTAAGTCATCAAGCCAAGTCCACTGCTGTTCACCAATCCCAGAATCCCTTTTAGAGCTTCACAGACCCATTCTGGGTGGAAGGATATTCAAGGGGTTTCTTTCCAGTCTTCTGCCAGAGCATTTCTCTAATGCCTTTAACGTAATTCTTCACAATTGTCTCTGGCACCATTTTGAAAACAACTGTCGACTTTCTTCCCTGAGTCTGAATATTATTTACCTAAACTCTTCTTTTTTTTGTAAACTGCACAGAAAACTCCTAAATATGCATCATAAATGTTTAATACTGCTTTGAGAGCTGAGAAATTTTAAAAAAAACAACAAATCTTTGTAGAATTGTTCTTCATTTATGTCCACCAAAATTTCTTAAGAAAAGGTAAAAATTGCAACTTAGAAACTTCTGTTTTCTGATTTTACAGATGAAATCTGCGAGCGAAGAGAACCTTTTAGATGAAGTGATGAGAAGCTTGTCTGAGTCCGCAGAACTGGCAGGAAGGGAGAAGCTCCGAAAGCTGCCGGCGGCTGGCTGTGGGATCGTGAGATCCCTGAGTGTCAGAAACACAGTTGATTTCTCAGATGGACGATCCCTTAAACCAGAGCAGTTGGTAAGGCCCAGCCTCCAGAAGACGGAAGATCTCTACTTCAGTAGCTCTCCAATCAAATTCACCCCCAGCGCCCAGGGGAAGGCCCGGTCCATGAAAGAAAAAATCCAAACAACTGTGACCCAGCGACAATCCAGGGACTGCAACCCCTATGCCACCTTACCTCGTGCCAGCAGCGTGATTTCCACGGCAGAAGGAACCACCCGAAGGACAAGCATCCATGATTTTTTGTCTAAGGACAGTAGGCCACCTGTGTCCATGGATGCAGCCCCAGTCCTGGCTGACAGGAGTGCTCCACCCACCTCCAGTGAGTACTCGGCACTGCAGGTGTCCTCTCCTTGTGTTTACTGTGTGCCTGCCAGGGGGGATCATGGCCTGCAGGGCGAGGCAGCTCCCTCATTCACACCACATCATTTAGGAGGTAACTCTGAGCTTCCCAAGCCTTCCAGGATGGAGAGGCCAGGTTGTCATGAGAGGACTTTGCCGAGCGCGGGTGTGTTCTGGGATAAAGCCAGTGGATCTGGGAATAGCAGCGCAGGGTCCTTCGCTGCACCCCAGCCGTTTTTATCCCTCAACACTGAGTTAGTCAGCAATATCAGTGGATTGCCTCCGAGATCCACCTCCAAAGCAGCTGATAAGGCAAACATCTCGGCGTTTAGGTCAGTGCTGAGGAGCCAGGAACAGCCTTGTGCTGCTCCAAAGGCTCAGGGTGAACCACGGGCAGCTCTAACCAGGGACCCTGTCCCTGCCTCCAGCACTGACAAAGCCCAGTCTCCACTGCTGGTCTTGGAAGATAACCAGACCCTGTGGTATGAGTATGGCTGTGTATGAAAAAAAGTTGTGTTATTAAATATATATGTCTAACATGCCATAGAGAAGTTCTCCATGACCACTGGATGATGGAGGAAGCTTCCCTCCAATGAAGGAATCTTTCCTGGTTTATCCACAGGGTGGTTGTTCGTTGTGAACAGTGGCTGTGGACTGTGGCATGTTTGAATGTGGAATTGTAACCCCACCAAAGTCTGCATGAAACATTAATTGCACTGTGTATATTTTGCATGCCTTTATAATACAAGCTTTTCATGCATTGCAAATACTTTGGTGTTTTCCTGTTGGTTACTGCTGCATGTTAAACCAAGCGCATGCCCAGAACGGCACAGGGGACAGCATTCCTGGGACAAGGACAGCACTGGCAGTGGCGCTCCAGGTCTCAGGGCTATCAGTAACACACTCATCATCTACTTGGAGGGAAAAACCTTTTTTTTTTCCCTCTTCTTTCAAAAATGAGGTACTAATGGAAAGAAGCATTTGGAAAGATCTCAGAGCCTTCTTACCCTTTTCATTTATGCTGTCATGGCATAAATGCATGAGGAACAAGTGCCTAATAATCAAAATAATTCATTGCCTCTAGTTTGCACAGTAGATATTATTGTCCATACAGAGTAATAAACACACAGACCATTCATAATCCTAAACAGAAATAAATAATTCTCAAAAAGAGGTGATAAATAGTGACATGATACACAGCACTTGTCATGAAAAAATGACCTTTTCCACCTTTTTCCTTTGGTCTGCTTTGTCTTTCCAGTTGTTGGTACAAGTGTGGTGAAGTGTTTGGTTTTATCAGGGGTCAAATAATAGGCTCATTGTGATGTATAGGAACAAAAAACGGTCTGGTGTATGGAGTATGGTGGAAATTAATTTTTTCTTGTCAGTAGAAGTACCACTGATATAATAGAAAACAAATGGTGTAACAAAATAACAGAAAATGTTAAATTAACACAGTTAAATAAAAGAAAAAATAACAAAATTGCTTCCGAGGTTATGGGAGGATATGAATACTTCAGCAAATAACTCCTTAAATTCCAGATGAGCAGCTAAAGAGAAATGTTGAAAAGTAATTACTTAATGTGCCACTGGTTCTAAACAGTTAAAAATTGTATCAGATTTAAGCTATAATTACACAAGGCTTTAGACAGGAGCGCTTCTTTGCAAGAAGACATTAGTTATGCCAGTTGTGGGAGCTAAAATACGTTGTAAAAAATTTGAATGACAGTATAGCTAGAGGGAAAATAATAAAAATTGAAAATATATCTTGAAAACAACACATGTCACATTCTATTTTGTAAAATTGAATCTATTCTGCCAGCAGTTTTGTGGCAGTCACAGAACCACTGTGTAGGCTGAACTTTTAATTCTTTGTGCTTAATTAGGGAGGTGCAGTGAATCCATAGCTCCCCAAGGAAGAGCAGCAGATACCCCATGTGGCAGTCTGGAAGGGCTCTGTTGTATATGGGATGGGAAGCCCTGCATTTCAGGAGCAAGGGGAGGATATTGACTGTCTGTGGAGAATAAAGTGGCTGTTTCAGGATATGACACAGGCCTGCCTCAGGTCTGCACCACTCATTATTGGGCTGATAAATCTCTCACTTCTCCCAGTGTTGGGCACAGTGAGCAGTCAGTTATTGCTGTGTCCCCTCTGGAACTATCTTAGCAGCAAAAGAATGAGAAATCTGAGATATATAATCTTAATTTCACACACATTTACTCTCACAGAGCGAGACCAGTATTCTGGTTTTGGGTCATGCCATTTAACTTCAGTTCATCTCTCGTGTTGGAGGTGAAGAGCGCCAGTATCCCAAGCAATATGTGCAAAGGCATTTTGCAAGTTATTTAAGGAATTACAGTCCTAGCTCTGAGAGCCCTTAATACAAACTCATCCTGTGCTGCCAGGGTCTGGCTTTTCTTCCCTGTGCCCTGCAGAAACACTGGTCAGAACAAGGTGTGCAGTTGCTTTAGGTCAACTCTGGCTGCAGAAGTCAGGGGTGTGCTGTGGCCTCCTCCTCTTGCTTAGGTTCTTAGACAGTCACACCTACAGAAACTTCCAGTATTGTCCCCAGCTTCCCTCTTAAACCCCAGGGGCTTTGGAATAGCCAAGCATGAGTGTCCTGGAGCACTAGTGTCTCCAATCTGCTGGAGTTGGAGACTATTCTTGTCCAGCTCAAGCCAGTCTGCACTGGTTTATAAATTTGCAATGAATTGCATTTCTGTTCTGAGGAGAATAACTTGTTTTACTCCACTGAGTTTGGCAGCAGCAGAAGCGTTCTGCAAGAGAGTGTTTAATGGCTCTGAATAATGACTTACCAACATTTGTTTATTACATATGAAAGAAGGAAAATGTCATGGACAGAAAGACCTTTTTTTTCTCCACTCTTTGGTCTTTAGCAAGAAGTTTGTAGATGTCTATCTATGTTCAAATAGTGGAAGGTTCCATGGAATTCCTTCCATTCCCAATCCCTGCTGCTCCTCTGCCATGTGCATGGCAGGCTGTGAAACACATGGAGCCCTTGCTCATTCCTTGATTCTTGCTGCCTTGCACAGTGCTAAGTTAGGACTTTGCATGATACTGATCAACACCAAATATGTGGCTGCTACCCAGAAAGGTTTTGTTGTTCAGGTTCAGCCGTTTGCTCACAGCTGAGGTTTGCTTGGTTCAGGGTTTGCCTGGCTCAGGGTTTGCTTGATGCTTTGCTTTCAGTAACTGGTGAATTCAGATGCTGCATTTTGCATGTTCAAGCTGTTGCATGCAAAGACAGTTTTGTGGAATTGAATGTGAACGTTTCTGTTGGTGTGCAGCAGGTCAAAATACAATGAAGGAAGTTCTCTGCTAGGGTCAGTCAGCTGTGATTGCACCCTCATTATTGCTTTTTCTTTCCATTTGTGCAGAAATGTAGGATTGGCGTAGCTAAAGGTGACGTATCTGACTGTGGTTTTAGGAATAACAGCTATCTGTTGTAAATGCTGAGATGAATGTCAGTGAGTGTAGCTGAGCAGGCATTTGCAGTGATTTTCTTCTGTCCCTCCTCTGTCCTTTCCTCTTACAAACAACCAAAGTGTTTACGTATCTTTTTGCTCTCCTGATGAGTAGAATGTGTTTTAATATATGAAGGGTTTTTTTCATGTCCTGATAAACACAATGAATAACCTGAAATGCTTTTCTCTGCAGATGTGGAAGCTATCCCAGAAAGCAGAAATTCAAAAAGCAGGTCTAGGGAGCAACAAAGCTCCTAATTCTATTACCCACTACCTGAGCTGTGGGCCAAGTGGTGAGTTTCCTGCCCAACCTGTAAATGAGATGAATTTCATTTACAACAAACTAACAGCATTCCATCTCAGCCCCAGAGCACATTGCATTAACCAGATGTAAATCCTGCTTGCTTACCTGGCTTCCCTCGCGCTCACTTGTTAGGCTGGGCCAGTGGCTCTCCTGAGCTTCTTCCAGAGGCAGGGAGTCTCATCCTGCTTAGCCTTTTGCCTGTAAAAATGATTTATTTTTATTTTTCCGATCTCTTGAAGAAGAAAGTATGAAGAAATCCATTAAGAAGTAACACTGAAGTCAGTTTTTAGATAGGGACACGTAAATTTCAAAGAATAGTTGAACAAAACTCAGAGTATTCAGTACCCCATGGAATCTGCCTTTTTATAAAGCTTGGTTTTGGTGTTCTGTCCTCGACTTCCCTGAGCCCCTTTGGTGCATGCTGTTAGTGCTGTTAGTGACTGAACTCTATGTGTTGTGCCTCTATACCTGAAGCTTTTTCTTACATTCTTTTCTCTTTCTGCCTCTCAACTGAACACAGAGAGAAAAGTGTCCTTCAGTATCTCAGTGTGAAGCCTTTATATCTGAAGTAACAAGACAGCGGCTGTAGGAATCATTAATAAAAATTAAGGGAATTTTTTACATTCTTCGTGACTAGAGCAGGCAAGAAATAAAAACCTACCTACCTATCTTCCTTCCTTGAATCAAGGAGCTCTACTGGAGTCTACTGCCGAAAATGTGTAGATGGTCTTAGAATTATTGCACATTGCACTGTTAAGATCTACTGAATAAAGGACAGTTCTCATCTCCCTAAGGACCAAGGATTTTAAGGTCTCAAGAATTACTCCAGGGGAAAAAAAAAAAAACAAACACAAAACTTCTTTCATCTTCTGTTTTTGAAATTAGCCTCTGATTTGCTTAAGCTTCTGCTAATAATTAGCCAAAACCGCCCAAAACTAGCAGTTTCTATTTACATCTGTAAATCTAAAGGAAATGCTGTAGAGTTTTATTGAAATGGACTGTATATACAGATACAAAAACCTCACAGCTACTGGCACTTCACTGCCTTATTTGGTTAGCATAATCTGCATGAAATTGCTCTTAAGAAAGTTTGTGCTGATTTTTGTTGCATACTGCAAGAGAAAATTTTGTTTACATCCATGGAAAAGCTCAGTAACTAACAGAAGTGAGAGTCATGGGATAATGGTATTATAGGGACATTGTTTGTCCTTTGTGTTTTTCACATTCCCAAGTTACTCTGCATATGTTCAGATGTTTCTGACGGGAAATTGTCAGGTATGGTTTTCCTATAACTTTTATTTTAATATAATGTTATTTTCCACAAATGCCATTTNAAATCTAAAGGAAATGCTGTAGAGTTTTATTGAAATGGACTGTATATACAGATACAAAAACCTCACAGCTACTGGCACTTCACTGCCTTATTTGGTTAGCATAATCTGCATGAAATTGCTCTTAAGAAAGTTTGTGCTGATTTTTGTTGCATACTGCAAGAGAAAATTTTGTTTACATCCATGGAAAAGCTCAGTAACTAACAGAAGTGAGAGTCATGGGATAATGGTATTATAGGGACATTGTTTGTCCTTTGTGTTTTTCACATTCCCAAGTTACTCTGCATATGTTCAGATGTTTCTGACGGGAAATTGTCAGGTATGGTTTTCCTATAACTTTTATTTTAATATAATGTTATTTTCCACAAATGCCATTTCCAGGATAAGACTGTCTTATGATGTTTGTGTATTGACTAATTTTTTTTTACTGTTTGTCTTTTGACATGAGCTGATTGTGGCTTAGGATGGCAAACATCTTGATGGCAAAAAGAAATGTAAATAATATCATATGCATTTTACAATCAGTTCCCTCTAAGGTTATCTTCTACTAGATACATTTTGTTCATTACTGATTTACATTAAAGTCAGCAAATGTTATTGGTACATTTGGTGGTTGCATATATTTGTCTGGGAAGATTTGCAGCAAGCTCAGAGGAAGTGGACAGGAACTGAGACCCAAAACGATTTGTTACATTTTATTAAAGCCAGTAAGCACATTCCTGGTCCTCATGTAAAGTGTTAAGTTCCGTGCACCTCCGAGTGTCCAACAGGCAGGTTCATAATGTCACCTGCAGCTTCCTCAGAAGGTGAACCCCCCCTGCTGAAGGCAGTGCAACAGACTAAAGCTTGAAATCTTGTCCAAAAGGAAAAAAAAGAAGCATGCACAATAAGCTTTAAAAGGGGAAAATTTCTGTTTGTTTTCTTTAAAATTAGTTTCTTCTGAATTTTTTTTTTTTTTGTGATAAAATGGGCTAAAATATCTATAAGGGTGTAGCAGGTATGACAGACAATTCAAACACCATAAAGATTAGGAAAATCTCTCTTAACTCTGACAGTGTGTTCAAGCGTATTTCAGGTCCTGTGCCTGGGTTCTCCTCATTCTCTGCTTACAGAGGGCTGATGCAGGTCCAACTCCCTGACCAGAACCATTTGCCACATTACTGTTACAGAAAAATGCATGGCTTGAACAAAGAGATTGAAACTGCAGTGTCAAATGCTGCCCATGCTGCCAGGATCTGAGTGGGTGGCTATGTCTGGGGACACTCTCACTGTCACTGTAACAACTCTGGCGTGCACTCCCTTGTGTGGAGCGCTGCTGGGTACATGTGACTGCCTTCACCACACCTGAATGTGTCCTTTCCATGAGAAAGGGATCCATCCCCTCCCATTCCACTGACCAGCTCAGCTCTTCTCAAGCTGTCCATGTTGCTTTGCAGAGAAGTTCCATGGCACTCAAGCAGTCATGTGGCTCTCTGTGATATGCTGATTCCTTTCTTCTTCCTTTCTTAATCTTCCCAGTCTGTGCCCTTAAAGAGAAGTAAAAAAGCAAATTTAACTTAGGAGCAGCTTTGCAGTTCCTGGTACTCCCAGTGCCAGGGATGCACAACAGCAACTGTGGAACCATGTACACAGGAGCACACGCTCCCCACACTCCACCTTTGTACCCCAGGAATCCCAAACCCAGCACTGCCAGTTTCAGGTTACAAAGGAGGTTCTCAGGCCATACAATGTGTATGTTTTACTTACTTTTCTGATAGTCTCTGAGGATTTAGTAACATTCCCAACACCTATGATTATTATTACTGTTATTTCTAAATTTTGTCCAGGACATGACGCAGCCTAACAAAGGAGCTCATGTGTGATTTTTAGGGGTAGCTGATGATGTATATGTAAATAACGCTTTGATATTAATAAAACTGCCTTAAAGGAATGTACCAAGGTGTGAAACAGAACTTAAAAAGCTCTTATTTAAAACTGTAATTTCCTTTACATATTAATTTTTTAATGTTTGCCATTGTATACATTTATTAATGATGTTATTAAAATGCCAAACCAAATAATTTTTATTCTTACTTTGTGTGTGTGTATATTTATACACACTTTTTCTGGAAACTGATGTTACTGGAAGGGTATTGGTGTCATGGTGATGTGTGGAGTGAGTATTTCTTCTGGAAGGAAACTGATAAAACTGTAGCAGAATTTTTCTGGACCATGTGTAGTTTGTTCTGTGTGATTTGTGTATAGCTGGGTAGCTTTTAACTGTACACTATTTTGATACTATTATTAAAAAAAAGACACTGATTTCACAAGTAAATACAAAAAAAAAATCATTCTAGCTTTGCTAAATGTAGTATTTGAAGCCTGGTAGTTATTTTTGCTGAGACGAGTCTCAGGATCCCTTCTGAGGATGAAGTTAGTCACACTTTAGACAGTGTGTGGTGATTTGTTCTTAAATGATT
>VZUA01103344.1:0-17962 GCA_013401035.1 Horornis vulcanius
CTCTAATAAGCGTGAGGTTTCTTCACATGCAATTGAGGAATCAATTATCAACATGAAGACATCTAACTGATGAGTTATTTTGAAATAGCTGACAGTTGGCAGATCTGCCAACATGAAAGATAAATGCAATTAACTGTGTTAATTATTGCTCTGCATAAATTTCTTCCCTCAGATTTCCATGTTCACAAGATCCATCAGCACAGACAGCAAGGGACACCCACCATCATCCTTCCAGCCTGATACACATGACAGGCCTAAACACTTCAACCAGGCCAGTGTTGTGGGACGAAATCATGAATTACTGACAGGTTCATGTAAATACCTATGCTAGCCTAAGGGATTGCAGGATATTTTTGGAAGCTGAGATCAGTTTTTAGGTCCTCAGAATGTATTTACACATATTGTACTGGTGTTTAGAAAAGACCCTGGAAAACAAAATCTCACCCTTCCATGGAAATGAAGCCTGGGTGCACTGGAATGGTGGCATGTTCCAACAGGTTACTAATTTGGACAATGAAAGGACAAGGATCCCTTTGAAGAAAGAAATCCTAGACTCTGGGAAAATTAGAGTCTTTTCCCCACAAACAGGCATTGTTAAGAAATGTGGAGGCACAGCCTAAAAATAATTTTTTTCCAGAAGCTGAGTCTGTAAATGAGTCTGTAAAACCTGACTTACTCCTAATGTATGGAGATGAAGCATTTACTGACACAGGGAAAGTGGATGGGGTACAAACCAGCCCTGGTATACCCAGATAGCCTGTATATGCCTGTTTCTAAATAAACACCCAACCCAGGGACAGACTCAGGCAACAGAAGTAACTGGTTCCCAGACTTTCCTGCTAACAAGCAGGTCTTATTCACAGAGTCTTATTCAGGTAGCAAAAATTTGACAGAATTTGCACATCCTTGCCTGACCCCTAGATGTTCCATTTGCTCCTCTCCTCCCTTACTGACCACTTTTCTCTTCAGAACGTCTACCCACACCTTCCTTTTTCCCTTTTCAGGCAACAGTTGCATTTCTTATGCCCTGCCAACATCCCAATAGCATTTTTTGACAGCTAGCAAAAGGCAGACAAACAAAATTGATTTGTGCTGTAGGCAACTGCAAGAGACATCACTATAAGTCACACCAAAGTTGAAATTGGTCTCCGAAGTGTAACTAAGAACTGGAAAAGAAAGTTAATTAACACCAGAAATCTGAAAAAAAAAAAAAAAAGAAGAAGAAGAAGCACCTTTTTCTGTGCTTTAACATTACTGATTAATATTATCAGTTTTGTCCTGAATGTTTCAAGCAGGATACAGGCTAGAACATGGGACAACCTGCTAAGGAAAGCAGAAGTCTTACTGCTGGGGACACTTAAATCCCAGATGAGCAAAGCACAGGATTAAGCATGAAGAAGAATGGGCTTGCAATGCATCTGTTGCTGGTTAAGATGATCTAACAGAGTTTCCTGAGTTTCTCAGACATCCCAATAATCCAGTCAAACATTGGGGAAAAAAATGAGCTGCATGTTCCCCTGTGAAACAGTGAAAAGCTCACCAAGATGAATGAAGTGACTCACATCTCACTGTTAAATTTTTTCACAGAATCTCCAGTTAGGGTCTACAGAAAACTGCACGAGTGCTGTCTCATAATTAATGGATGTCTTCCCCATCCTTGAATAGATATATTCACAGTCTTGGATAGAATAAGTTTTTTGATACACTTATTCTGAAACTGATGGGCTGGGCTTGAAGAGCTGCTGACCTGGACCACTCAGGGCCACCAGGAGCTTTCTCCTTCCTACTGCAAGTACAAGTCAGATTCCTGTTCCAAAAGGCTGTACTAAACTTGGCCTGAACGAAGAGTAAATAGCAAGATTGACAAAGCATCAGGAATATAACTCATGTCTGACTTAGGGAAAATAGATGTGGCAAAATCAACTTTCATTTCATTTTGGATGAAGATCATTTTAATGATTTAGGAACTTTGATCTTTTACAAAACAGTATCTCTGCTTCATAACAATAGAGCATATGCTAAATTAAGTAAGAACTGGCTGAGTGACAGATTGGATATGCAACTGTCAACAGAAAACCATCACTGAGTGAGAATGCATTTGGAGAGATTCCAAAGGGATTAGTATAAGGCTCAGTGCTTCCCTAGTTGACATGAAAACAAATATAAACCATTACTGAGAAAATATGTCACCTCTGTAATGACATAAGCAGATAGTGCAGTTGTATGGAGCAACACAGGGTATTTGCTAAACTAGGATAATTAAAGGAAAATAGATCCTCAATCAGGAAAGTGAAAAATGTAGGAAGAAGGAAGAAAAGTTGCACCTGCAGGATGGTAGACTCCATGCTGAAATAGCTCAAGAGGAGTTTACAGAGCAAAAGCTAAGGAAAATTGCATAATGCAATCAGTGGAATGAAAGCAGAGGTAGGGGTAGGGAGAGTGCTACTGATCAAACAGCATCAGTGAGAAGGATGTCTGAACGCAGCACACAAAGCTGGTACCCTAGCTGTCAAATAAACATGAGTGTTTAAAATAACAGAAAGGGAGCCAAACAGAATCAGTAAATTAATCAAATCATAAAGAAAATTAGTTCCAATTAAGGACTCAATCTTTTCAGTTTGTTAAAAAGAACGCTGAGAAATTCTGGTAGAAGTGAGATGACCTGGATGTGCAAATGTCTTTGTGAGGCAAAGACAGCAGATAGGAAACAGCTATCAGAAAGCAGCAGAGTAAAATTCAGTCACCAGAGGATGAAGCTAGATTAGCTTTAGTTATGAAGCACAAAGTTTCCCTTTTCAAAAGAATAAATAAATCGGAGCATAGAATTGAGAGAAATTACCAGAAAAGTCTGCTTTGTGCTGTCTTCAGCAGAAGAGTGGATAACTCTCTGGAGGGTAAGTGGCAGTGAGATGCAAAGACTAGTGGGTCTCAACACCAGGGTAACTGAATGAAAAATGATGGCCCACATTGCACAGGAGCCCAGACTAGAGATTTATCACCTCTTCTTGCCTTAAACTTCAGGAAGTCCAAAGCAGAAATTAGGAGACTTGAGAAGAGGCACCTGTTCTGCAGCAGTCGCATGTTGTACACAAACAGCTATCAGGGGTCTGCTGTAAGCAGGGCACTCCACAGTGCCCTGCAGCAAGGTGGGGGGGCTCAGGGAAGCTCCTTCCAAAGGAGTCAGGAGGCTGATGGCCATCACAGGCAGCGCAGGTTTACTCTGTCTGTCGTGGCTTCAGGCTGATGTGCCCCTCCCAGAACACCCTGCTCCTTTCAAACGCTGCCTGCAGGCTTTGAAGTTTCACAGATACAGGCACAAAGTCAGACGTGCTGCAGTCTAATTAATTTCAGGTTGACATTTTATTTACGACTACATGGTGTGGCTTCGCTTTCATCGGCTTTGTAGATGTGATACTCTTTAACTTGGCAGCTATTGACCTAACTCTGCTCTTCAAGAGGCATAGCCTGATTCTTTCGAACGTGGTCGTAAGGATGGGGCTACTGAGGAAGCCAGGGAAACAGAGCTGACTCCAGGAAACCATTGCTTAATGTAGATCTCATCAATTAAAACAGTTAAATATTGGGCACAGAATCATATCTCTATCATATGCTAGTGATTTATCTGGCAGGGTAATTATCTAGATCATATCAGTGTAACATACCACCCAGGTACAGATGACAAACTAGAATTCTCTCTTCCTTTTTCCTTGAGAATTACCTCCATTAAGAAAATAATATGCTTTCGCTTTTAGATAGACTTTCTTATGCCAAAGGAAGAGAGGGAGTGCCAACAGAGAATGCAGATGGGAAGTTAAGATGAAGAGAACTACGCACTGAGTTTGGCATGCGTTGAAAATAGAGGTCATTTTTAGTACAGAGAGTTAATTAAATAGCTAACAGTTTTAGAATTTGTGAAATAGCACAAAGTAAGACCACATGATGCTAGGAACCTCATTAAGGTGGGCTGTGTCTGGGACTGTGTGCTCTGGAGCATGTCCTACACCCTTGGTCTCCTCATGATCCCTCTCAGATACCTTTCCATGAAGCACAACAGCCATGTTTTGGCTGGAGTTCCTGCACTTTATTTTCAGGGGAACCAAGGTGAGGAGGTGGGGAAAATGATGCACATCTTAAACCTTTCAATCCAAACTCTTTGAAGTGTGCCGTTGGAAAAGACGAATTCATTACCTATAGACACAAGCCTGCTTCAAACGAGAACATTTTCCTTCCAAGGTGTAGGCAAGGCAACCTAACCCAACCCAATCCCAATTCCCTCGTGCACATACGGCCCATCCCTCTCTGTGGCTGCCTTCCACAAATGAGTGATGAGAAGGGTATTTGGCTCATCTGCTTCCTCTGCCATGCAACTGTGGTTTGTAGACTGTCAAACCACGGACTGCCACTTCTAATGCTATAGCTGCATAGCATATACATGGTTTTGGCTTCTGCCAACCAGCACTCTCTCAGACCATGCCTGATCATGGTCTAAAGGATTATGTGGACCACCAACTGTTCCCAGTTTGCAGATTTCACTATTCTAATCTTTTCTATAAGGAAAGGTTTGGCTATATGAATATAGCTCATGGTCTGCCAGAAAGCTTCATGGGTCAGAAAACCACCCCCAGTCTGTTCTAAGCAGCAGACACATCTCTTGAAATGCTGCTTAGGAAACCCACCAGCTGTCCAAATGACACAGCTGTGCCTTTCCCTGTAGCCAAATCCTGACTCATCTCACCAGAGTTTGTGCATCTAACAGGTAGGACTCTAAACTTCTATACCAAATGAGCAGAGAAAAAGACACTCTGTGAGGATTCAGCCCCTGTATGTCCAATGCCCATGAATCACCCTTGCAAGATGCCTCTCAACCAAAAAGCTATACAATTACTTAATGTTGGGCCCCTGGCCTTTAGACACTTAGATGTAGGTAAGACTAATCCTACCTTTAGAGTCTCTAGTGGACCAGATCTACTGCAGCAGCTTCTTCCCTCACTGAGAAGGACAAGTTTCATTTTCAGCCCGACTAGATAGATACATCATTCAGAATGCCTTAAGTGGTTTTAGTTGGTACCAACTTTAACTTAGTGCAGCCTTAAGCTACTACAGTGGCACTTGTAATCAAGTGTTCTTGTGTATTCCCCTACACAACAGCCTATCTTGGTCCCACCTGCGTATGACATTACAACTGCTTTGTCTGGTGCAGGAGACCCAAAATCATTACCCACATTGCCTGGGAAGAGTGCTGATTTTGGCTAAAAGAGGAAAAACATCAGTACAAACCCATATTCCTTTGGATCAGCATACACTCCTTAACTCTTGATGGAAAATAACTTCGGTTTGAGAAATTGAGGAGGTCAAAGCAGTATTTGTTCTTCCCCACATCAAACAAAGAGCAGTTAAATTCTGTCCTGTTGTCTCCTGGGTGAAGGATATTTTCATACAGCCAAGTTGTTCTTTGACTAGAATGCTTGAGAGCCTCTTTATAAACAACAATTTTTCCACTGATAGAAGTGCACGGTGGAGAGATTACAAAGACCTGAACCGAAGTTTTGCATGTGTCTTCTGCTGCTGCAACCAGTCTGTATCCAAATTTGTGGAGGAGATCTACAGGTCCTATGGAGGCAATGATGGAATTTGTTTCTAGAGATTTCAGTAACACAGTGATGTATATTTCTTGACCAACAGGTGGGCAGTCAAACTCTACCCACTGGGACCTAGATAGGGGAATTCCTTTGCTAGTTCTAATGCCCAGAGTCTCATCAGAGATTACTCTTCTGAATTCATACAGGGTGCTGGTGAATATCACATCCAGTGAAATCACAGTCTTGTTCATGGCACATAACTGCTCATTTGTAAAAAGTCCAACCTGAAGGGAGCTCCCAAGCACCTCTGAACTCCTGTTCAAATCAATGTGAAATACAGGCCATTCCACATGGAGGGTGGACATGCTGCTTCTGCTCCACTGGGCAGCACTGCTGTTGTCACTGGGAGAGACCATTCTGAACAAGAAATCACCAGCACTCTTGAAATGGAAACACTCAAATACCACCGTCCCCTGGGACTGATTTGCTGGAAGCTGTTTTCTTCCAATTATCTCACTGGTGCTGGCATCCAGTAAAAGGATGGACACATGCTCTGCTGTCACATTACCACCACTGTAGTACTGATATTCCACAGACACTGTGTCGTTGCTGAAGGCTACATGATCCGGGTGCTCCAACAGGAGATACTCCACTTCGCCGAGAACTGAAAGGAAAAGTTCCACAACAGTATTAAGAAACAGACAAGTGATTCTTACTATGGAAGAAAACGAATATTTTAAAAATGGATATTAAAGGGGGTTCTCAATCTTTTTCAAGTGAACCAGATCACAACAAAAGAAAAGGTCCTAGCAATAGTAGTTAGAGCTCAACAGCTCTGTTCTGTGCAGGGATGTGATTTAGAGCAGCTCAAAGTCCACTGCAGTAACACATTCAGGAAGGTAAAACCAGTATTTTAAAGCAAACCACAAACCACCCAAAAGATTAACAGAAAACCTAATTTATCAGAATAGATTCTCAAACTTTTCAACTTCTTTCACTTACAGATTTTTAAACTCCACAGAGGCCAGCTGTTTTTCAGCTTCAGCTGCAATTTAGCAAAAAAAGGACAGTGGTTTCTTATACAGACAGATGAAAAATGTCCCCCAAGTTAAACAGAATAGGAAGTCTGCATGATGCTTTTTGAAGCCTTTTCTCTTGCTCTGTCTTATGAATCTTTCATTTTGCTCATTTGCATCGCAGACACTTGAGTGAAAGAGCTGAAAATAACAGTGATGGTGACTGCAGCACTTTTCTTGTCTCAGATGTGGTGCAACATGTCTAAATGACATCATTTCATTATAAATGGCGCAGTCTTTTCAAAATCACTTCTTGCATGACCATGTTTGTGCAAGTTGCCAAATTATCCTGAGACATGCTGTAACTAGTGATGATATCTAAAGCAATAAATTGGGAAGATCACATTTCCGTTCTTAGCTCAGCTACCTTCTCTTGAACTGTAAGGATTTCAGACACAGAAAGGTTATCTGAAAAAATGGGAACTGCATACATCTATTCCAGATACAGAATGTGCTGTGAGACATCTTTATTTAATTAATTGTCTGGGGAAAGGCTTCTGATGGAAGGTGCCATGGAAGTGTAAAACTTCAGTTAAAGCAATCCTTTCATAAGTAGTATCAACTAACAATACTTGGACTTGTTAAATCTGCTACACATGTCTTAAGATTACCTCAAAGAAATCTTTGCTGGAAAAACACTGCAACTGCCAAGGCAAGCACTCAGCAGTCAGGAGTAGCAGGACTCATCTCACATAATATTAGACGCCTACTACTCTAAGCTTCAATTTGAGTTAGTCACCTTGGATTCACTTTCTTCTCAGCAGGAAAAATTTTCAGGAAGAAATTCATCTGACTGGGTATAGACATTTACATCTGGGCGAGGTGCAGTGTGCACTAGAAAAAAAAGAGCCTATTACTTGCCACCAGCTATAACATGTCCTTAAAATAACCAGCTCCAACCACATACATAAAGTCCAAGTAAAGGTGGCACGCACAGCCTTACACATATAAATCGTACATACACTCTTACATGTATGTGTAGTCCTGAGTTTCATGCCTGGGATGTTTTGATCTTGGAAGGGTTCTTTCCCAGGCGTTCTTCTGGTAAACAGAAGAACAATGTTTTGTAANCACTGACCACTTTCTAAAGAAGTCTGTGTCTCTTCTGTTCGTGTCCATTGTGACATGTATGTGCTATAACTCAAACCTTTAATTTGCATTTCCACAAGACACTGTTTCATTTGGCAGATGGACAGTGCTCATTACCAGAGTGTTCTTTTGTTCTCATTCTTCTGTTGGTGGTCCTGTGTATTACTGACTGCACACCGTCCAAAATCCGTCCTGATAACACAGAATTATTCATTTCCCCCATGGACTCTTCTATTGTGCTCTCCTGTATTAGTGCATTAGAAATATTAATGACTCTATCCTTCTAAAATCCCTGAAAAATGAGAGGAGGTCACTATTCTTGTTGAGTGTTAGGAACCAAGGCACAGGCACAAAGGTAAAAACTGTCAAGTATCAACTAATTGTGGTGCCATGTGAAAGCCAGGACCAGATTTTAAATACTATGGTCCTTCAGACATCCAAAGCAGGATCCCCTCCATCATGGCTGTGGTGAGCACATGGCATCACAGCAAACCTGATCTCAAATTGGACACCCAGACAGTAAGAGACAGACCCTAAACACCTGTGAAAAATGTCTCTCTGAACTGCCCACCAACACNTGGCTCTGTCACATGTGCCTGCCCATATTTTACAGTCCTGTTTCTACCACCATGTGCTTCCAGTATCTCTTGGGTACTAGCCTAAATCCATTATTGTTACCACAGTTCTTCAAACTCCTGCCCTCCTCTCTTTACCTTATAGCTTTTTTATCTTCTGCTGATCCTTAGGCCTGCGATTTAGTCCAGCACATTCCCACCTTCCTTGCTCAGTGCTACCATTCCATCAGGGAGCACAAGACAAGTATCTCTTGTGTCCAATAATGTTGGGGAATTCTTGTCCTGGGCTGGAGCATGCACTGTGTTGTGCAGGGCTGGCAAGAGAAGTCAGTGGGAGTTGAGGCCCACTTGACCCTTTAGCAAATCTCATCACTAAGCCATCAGCAAGGATTTAGATTTGGACCAGATCTAGGCAACTCTTTATAAGGACAGCAGAAAGCATGTCCCAGGCCACTATGAGCACTCTAACAAAGATGAAGTTCCCACAACTGTGTTGGAGTTTCCCAGTGAAATGGCTGGGAGTTGCTGGGGTTTTGTTTCTTTGAGAGTGGGCAAAATGATGCATTTCTCTACATGGGAATCAGCTAGATGCAATGTAGCTGAAACATTAAAGGAAAAGGAAATCAGACCATGGCAAAAACCCAGCATGAAAAATTTCAATTCTAAGCTTCCAACTTACAACAAAAACATTCAAGTGACAGTAATAAAAAGTACTGATGTTTGTACCTACTGCTTTATTGTCCTTAATCTCTTTTACAACTGTCTTGACCCACTTGCACTTTTTATTTGGAATGGCTGAGACGAGGAGTAACACCACTCTGTATGTTTGGAGGAAAGACAGGAGGGAGGGCAGGGGACTGCTGTGGAGCAGTCCATCAACCCCAAGTGCAGATCACTCAGGAAGTGATGAAAGTGAGCATTACTGGAGGATGCTGTTACAGCACTGCAGAGCTCTAGCTGGTGCACCCCAGTCCACAACATCCTTTCCCCAGTTTGGTAAGTAAGAACTTTGCACTTTTGGACAGCCCACATAACAGTTTTTCACAATGCTCTGAAAGATACCAATTAGAAGGAGTCAGCATCCACTGCCAGCTCCTTCAGCTGCCCTTCAGCCTACTACGTGCCCATGACTGCCACGTGACAAAGCCCGGTCCCAATCGTTCGGACAGCCAGTCAGGGGCATCTTTCAATGCACTTGTATCATTTTCATTGTCATTACAATGGTCTCCCATTGAAAGAAGCCTGGCTGTGGTGCCAACAACCTGCCAGAATAGTCTTTGTAAGAATTCATACTTTAAAATATTAAAAGAAAAGTCCTTGTTTTCACTGAAGAGCAAGAAGAATTACTTGAGAGTGCTATTCAGATAGTTATTTATTTTTAATGTTTTTAAGCCAGCTTGGGTTGTTCTGTTGGCTTGTCAGCCATGGGTAACACAGAGCTAAGTAGAACAAAAACATCAGTAAAACTGATAAGAAATGAGAATACAGTTTAGTTGGATGTTAGGACTTTTTATAGCACTTCAGTAATTTTCCAGAGCATACTGGATCACTTAAAAAATAGTCTTGCCAGAGACAGAGAACTATATAAGTGAAATGGTTATCTAAAATTGATGTACATAGTAATATTCAAAGATACATATATGCAGAACTGTTTGGAAGCAATTTTCTGAATTATGAGCTGCCCTTTAATTGGAAATAAGGTGAAAGTTGGTGCACCTAAAGTTTGCAGCAGAGATTTAGCTCATTAACTGCACCTTGTAATTACTTGCTGTGCCACGCTCTATAAAGTTCATGAATAATAGCTTTTACCTCTGAGTCAACCAGTTGTGTGAATGTCTGCAGGACTGGCTCACCAAGAACCAGTGGATATTTTAATCATTCATCTCACATCTTGGCTCCAGTGAATTTAATACTTACCTTCACTTTGTTACCCACTCAGTGCAGTGTTTCTGCCTGGGCTGGCTGGTTAGCTGTCTTATTAAATGAAGAAGTGGTACTAAAAGCCATAGAAAAGAGTCTTTACTTCTACTAGAACCAAGTTCATTTAAAAGATAGCAATTGTAGGTTCTCTACATCTTTTAGGGATCCCTTGCTCTGCAGCAGAGATGGAGGACACACAGAGGAATGAGCAGCATACTCACTATTCAGTCATTACTTATTATCAGATTTTTCTCACTTACACAAGGACAGCAAACTGCATACATTCTTGTTCATTTCTCTCTTTTTTAAGAGATCTTCAGCTGTTTGATGCAAGAACTACCTGCTACAGCTCATTCCATAAGTGGGGATTAACCACTACTTTTCCCATGTTTTCCACATTGTACTTATTTCTGCAGCGCACAGCCTAATCCTTCACCATGGTTTGACAATGTACTGCAGCTGTCAAAACAACGCTGGCTTTTAAACTAAGAATGAAATTTTCTAAAATATATTAACTGCTTAGGAATTAAGAGTCTCATTTTCAGAACTTCTAGTTCACTCTGCAATAAGAAAGCAATTTGCAAACTTGCATCTTAGTACATTCTTGGAAAGGATAAGTCACCACACATATATGATGCCCCTCAGCTTGTAGATATCTTGCAGGTTTTCTGACTTGAACTTAGGATGTCTAATTTCCCTCCTTGGCAGCTGATGGTGAGAAGGAGGTGCTTTTTCATTCTACACATCTCAGCTGCAGATGGGTAAGAGCTGCTTTCAATATGTATGGATTTGTGCATGGACTACTCCAACAAGACTGATTGTCTCTGACTACCTGCCTAATTTTATGTGACTAAGATTGAATGAGTATGAACATCATCCTTTGGCTTCTTATACAATCAGAGGAAAGAACACCTCTGTAGTACTCAAAGGTTCTCTGGGTGGCAGCTTAGATCCATCAGATGGGAGCTCACTCAGCCAACCTCCTCCTCCAACTACCCAGGTTCCTTTCCTAGAGAGAAACAGGTAATTCTGTGCACATTTCCATCCATCCTACTATGGATATCTCAACCAGGCCTATCTTCCATGATATTAAATTCATTAAATATTATGAAATATAAGTCTTAAAAGAGAGCAGAGTTCCAGTTACTGCTTCTAGCACAGCCAGTCCCTTGATGCTTGTGGAAATTTGTTTATTTATCTCATTCATTTCTCTGAACAAATTTAGATCAGGAAAGGGTCCCGACACTGATCTAAAGGGCAGTTTATGCAAGTTGCATTTTCCAGCTAACTATTGCATGAGATCTAGACTGTGGCTATCAGTGGTGGCTTCCATAGCATGTCATTTCCACAGATCACCTGGAAACATCACCACTCAAAACCACCTTGTGAATGCACGTCACAGTCTCCCTTGAGAGCTCTAATACTCACCATAGTCACAGAGCACTACTAACAATAGATTTGAAAAATCTTTCAACATCTGTTTCATTCTGACCAGTGAGATCCTGGGTCCTTTTACTCCTCATGTCCTTTTTCAGCTCCAAAGTGCCAGCACGTTTTCCAAGAACACCTAAAAGTTCAAAAATTACAGCTGTGTCAACTTTGCTCCATAAAATACAAGACATACCATTAATATGTAAAAATAAAATAAAAAACAAATAGAAAGACATACCATTAATAAGCAAAAAAACCCCTAATATTTAACATTTCTCTCATTTACTTAACAATTACTAACACTGTATCAATGCATCTGAATAAGCACAGCTACAACTCACTGTACAATAATTTTCCATCCTGAAATGCAGCTCTCTAGCCAAAACAACAAAGGTAGATAACAACAATTTTATCTTTGCACTGCAGGAACTGCTACTGTAAATACCTTATATTATGACCAAGGCTCACAATAGCAAAATAATGAGTATTTTATACAAAATACAACTCTGAGCTCAGCACATACAGATACTGGAGATTTACTGCTGGTGCACAATTCAAATTGTTTGTCAGCTGCTTTAAAGTATGAAAGCAGCTCAGCAGCAAACTACTTTTTTGGTCATCAAACTCCTCTGTTATTCAGGTCTAGTAATACACTTAGTGATCTTACCAGATTTATAAAAGATCTATAACCACTTTTTATGTCATTCCGACTGATCAGATGGAGAAGGTGCTAACTTGCACTTTTTCCTTCATAATTTTTTAAGTTTACATTCACTACAGCCTTTGCTAAGCCAATAGCAATAGACTTCTGTTGGCAGGTTTCCCAGTTTTATGTCCATGTGGTTTAAACTAGTCTTTATGAGTCTCGTAACAATTAGATGAAATAGGTTGTAAGCACAATGATAGCAGCAAAACCAGTTTCCTTAAGAAACATAAGTAGGAGGGAATCTAAAAAAAAAATTCTACTTAGAGGCCATTTCAAAATATAAGAATTGCTCTCTCAAGTTTCACAGGAGCACCTGTAGGTCAGTGTCACTGTGCTTGCCATCACACAAACATGCAATAAAGGTCTTGATCCATTAAGTTTACAACCTAATTTTATGAGAGAAATCTGGCACTGGAGCAGGCAGAAGTTAGGACTGAGCAAAACTGTAGAGGATAATGGTAAAACATAGGAACCAAGTATGGCAAAAATCATGTATTTCTTTAGGAATCACAAATAAGATATTTCAACAATTACACTGCCTGGCTTTTTGAACTAAGAGGCAGCAGATGTGTTACTTGAAAGCCTTTTGAACTGCTCTCTGTGCCAAGTGGCCGGAGAGAGTAATTTCTGAGACTAGCAGCACAGCCTTGCTCAGTTAAAGCCCATTACAATAATAGCTACACATATCTGAAAGGAATAATCATCATCTGGCCCAGGAACTTGACAGGGCTCCAGAAAGCATTAGATAGGGACAGTGATACCGCCACCACCCTCAATTTCACTTGATACGCTGTAAATTACAGGAAGACAAACCATGTGCCTCAGGAGAGGGGCGGCTGCTGACGGAGGGCGGTGGGGAGCCAGCCTGCCTCCAGGGACAGCCGCTCCCGAACGCCCGCGGCTGCCGGCAGCAGGCGCAGCATCACAGCAGGAACACCATGCCTTGCCTGTACCGTTATTGATCACCAATCAGTTAATCGAAACAAAGAATCAAGGTAGTCCAAAGAAGAAAAAGCAAGCTTCGTTTAAAAAAAAAAAATAATTGAGATAGATGTGTTGGCCTCTAGCGTTAACTGCTCAAAGAAAACATTGTGCCATTGCTGCAAACTGCCCTGAAATAAAGTGGGGGGATATTGATTAGTGTGCAACTACCGTGATTGTGCTGGATGACTTTAATGGGCCTTTTCAACTCCTAGCTTTCCTAGCTGCAGATTCTTCAAAAGGCTTTTACAAATACTTCTTTCAGAAAGTCACACACTGATAGATGAAATTTAAATAATCCTAATCTCAGTCTAATGAGCGACACACTGCACGGAGGAAATAAGTTATGGAAGGGAGAATAAATGCTCAGGAAAAAAGAAAAAAGCCTGTGTAGGAGAGCACTCTCGAGGTAGTTGCCTTACATCTTAATTTGCACATCAGCCCAACCGAGGAAAAAGCAGCGTGGTTCATGAGACAGGGCGCCAGCGGGAGGCACAGGGACCAGACCTGACTTCTGTTCCTATTCCTGCCACTGCCAGACGTAATGTCAGCAAACTGCAGCACTAATCTACTCCTCTCCTTTCCACCCCATTTTTCACGCTCTGTATTTATAGTAAAGGCTTTTCAGGACAGAGATCCTTTCTAACCAAGCCCGTGGATGGAGCCCAGTGCCAGAGCCCTTGGGTGTTTCGGTAACACCAATCATTCCTCACACCAAAACCTCCTTCCCTCTCACCCTTCCTTCTGCATTATCTTGGCTCGCTTGGGAAAAGATTGCGGCGTGCAGTGCGGGTAACACCCAGGCTAGAACGGGAGTATTTGAAACTGTACCAAAACTAACTTCCAATTAGTGAGATCAGGTACCTCTGGAAGCCTAGCCCGGGGCTACTTCACCCTCTGCACGCCTCTGCAGCAACCGGATTGCAGCAGGAGCCCTCCCACCTCACACACATAGGGCTACTTCAGGCTACCGGCTGCAGTACAGCCCTACCTTTGAAGAACGCTCCAATTAAAGTGCCCCATGAAGCCTCCCTGAGCTTTTGCATCGTTGCTAGCTGAATTCCAATAGCACCTCTAAATGCAAGGATTGCCAGACTGTTTCTGGTGTAGTAGTGCCCCTGTACTCCTCTCTTTCTGCACGTTTGTCCCTCTCCCCTCCTTTACTTTTCCTTCCTTTTGCCTCATCTCAGTTTTGGACAGGCCTTACACTGACCTCTAAGTTCAGTTCAGAATTTTCCTCTCTCCTCTCTGTCTTCTCTAAGCCAATTTCTTTCTAGATTTCTTCTCATTTTTAGCTCTTCTTCCAAATTCTTCATATATTTGCCCCCTGCTCAAATATTTCTCCTCTTTTCACACTCATATAAAATTTTGCATTTTGAAGCAGACTGTACATTTAAATGGTTTCTACTCTATTCAGATCTTCTACCTCAAGTTCATTAACTTAATGAGATGAAAAATGATGGAACGGAGAAGGCTATCAGACTTCAAATAATTGGCTTTTTTAATTTATTGCTCTCGTGGACAAGCATGAACTGAGGCTCTATTGTGCAAAATGCAGCAGAAGCACAGAAACATAAAAAGATGCTTTCTTCTTCCAAGAGACAGTGTAATGGGCTGGTTGGAAGTGGAAGACTTCCTCTCCAAAGGGAATTTGAAATGACAGATGAGGAGGGCATAAGGCATAAAACACTTTGGAAGCAAAGACCAAGAGGCTTGTGTGCAACGCAAATGACACAGGAAAACTTTGAGTCCCTGCTCTGCAGCAGATTTCCTGTGAGATCTTGGTCACATCTCTTAGTTTTCCTGTGGCACAGCTCTCCACTGGAGACGGTATCTCACTATCTGGTATGGATGAGGGCTACAACAATCATCAGCTCATCAGCTGTGAGGTTTGCAGGCACCACAGTGTCACGAACCATCTAAGAGCTGGACGTGAAATTTCAATTTGTACTTAAAATATTTTTTGCAACTAAGTAACAGAATAGGCTATAATACTGCCTAGTAGAATCACATACATTAATCTGTTAAAAAAATGTCCCTATTTCCCTACATTGTTAAAACCATAAAGTATATTGGGATCATTTTGGTTTTATTAAAAGAACCCTAAAATAAACCAAACTAACCAAACCGACAAAAAACTCCAAGCCAACTGGATTTATGAATCCTAGTATTTTTGCAGCAGTATCCAAGGCTGCAGCATAGATACGACATTTTAGATACCAGCTACCTCTTCTGAGAGCTGTCACCTGCTGAATTAGCAGTTACCACCTTCATCAACTGCAACAGCACAGCATTCAGTGCCTACTCCCCCTTCATTTGTGATGTGAGAGGTAAATAAGCCTTGTAGTTAAGAAAGGGCCATCAGGAATTAATCAGACACTCCATGACCAAGTATGGAGTTTAATGAAAACACAAATCCATGGCACTCAAAACCTGTGTGCTCTGAAGCCTCATTCATGCAAAGGAAGTGCCACTGATGGATCCCATATTTCGCCTACCCACAAGTACCCTCAGTCCTCTTCCTTTTTGCAAATCCCCACCAAGAGCTAAGCCCTGCCCTAGCTCCCGTCCTCCTTCAGTAACAGTTCTTGCTCATGGCTCCTCTGAGCACAGCCCTGCTCTCTCCTTGCTCCACCAACCCCCAGCTGCAGGTGAAGGTGGACCCAGCCACGGCACAGAAACCCCTCTGACTTAGGGCACACGTGAAAGCAAGGTGGGACAAGGGCTTGGGGAAGGAGTAAGAGTGTGAGGGGGCGGTATGGTGTCAGGCTGAAGAGTGATCCTCTTGGAACCAACCTGCCCCTGCCCAAAGCAATTGCCCCAGGCAGCACCACCTACCCCAGGCACGCTGATGGACCCAGCAACCAGCCAAAGTCTGGATATTTATTAGAATTAGGAAGAAAAAAAAAATCCTTTATAGCTGTTCACTAGTAAGCATTTTTCAGTTGTATTTGCAACCCAAAATCTGCACAGTTCTGGCTATGTATGAGAGGCTGATGGCAAAATAGGCTACAGATAGAAAAGCCTGAAAGTCCCTAAATCCTCCCTACATTTCACAAGCAGCACTAACAGCAAAAAGAAATCTGTATCAGCAGCATTTCCTCAAATTTAAGGATTTCTTCATATTTTATCTGTATGTTGGAGAAGAGATTAATTATTTTTAACCATCGTACGCTTATTGCAATGGGATTAGGCAGCTATTGAAGTGTAACCACCTGCTGGGAATTTCAGAACCTCCCATATAATCGCTCCACTTTGACAGTAAAGAGAGAACACCTCAACTATGAATCACATTTTATCAAAATCTAATCACTGCTGACCAGCCAGAGTGGTCAGGGCCAAAAATATGCCACTTCTCAGGAGATATTGAGTTTATCCAGGAAAGTGTCTATGTGATGTCTGCCACAGCAGGGGGCTGGAGCTGACATCCTCAAAGGCATCTTTCATTCTTATTTACACATCTGACAATTTTACATTGTTATCAGGTAATGACTTTATTGAAATTATGCATATAAATTCACTAGGCTGAAAGTGACAGCACTAGATCCTCCGTGTACAAGAAAAAAACAGTGATTAGCTAGTAAAGCCTATTTTCATTAATATTTGGGATCAGATCTCACAAAATCCTGGGATTTCTCAGTTCCTTTTGATATTAACATAGCAATTCAAGAGCAAGCTGGCCAGCAACATCTGTTCTTTGAAACGGACGGGCTTACAATAGACAGAATATAGGGATGATGTTTACTTTGGAAAATGTACAGTGAAAATAAGTTTATTAAGCATAAAGAGATTTGGGAAGGCTATTCTCGAACAATAATAAATAAAGAATGCAAAGAATTAAATACATTGGATGAGAGCTTATGGCATAAGGGAAGGAATGCAGCCATCCATTCCTTCCTTCCCCCTTCAGAGTTTCTTTAATATATATATACTGTCCACTGTTCCTGAAATTCCCCTTTTGGTGGAGTTTATAATGAAATCATCACATGGAGAACATATATGGCACAGCTGATACAATCAGAAGTTTGTTAGAGAAGTAGGTCTGAGACATCATGAAGTATCAGTATTAAAAAGAGAATTGGTAAGCTTTCTCCTGTGCTTTACCCTGGGTTTGCCGTGTATTGAAACGGTTTCGACCGGTCTAGCGACTGTTATAGGGTAGAAATTACCAAACATACTAAAAAACACTAAAATTGTTCCTACCTATTACGGACTCGTGTGAGGAACCCGGGCAGCCGCTCCCCGTGCCGATGCTCCCGGCACTTCGAGAGCGCTGGAGCCGCGGGGCTCCGGGCGGGACGGCTGCTGCCTCCGGGGCAGAGGCGACCACAGGGAATACGTGGGCAGGGGCAAACCCGGGACCTGCCGGCACACGGGTGTTTTAAAACACCTTCAGGACCGCGCGTCACGGCGATCACGGCGCGATCCCGCGGCACCGCTCGCTCCGACCGACGGCTCTCCCCGCCCGTGCCCGCCGGCTCCGCGCCGACAGCCGCCCCCCGGCCGCCTCCGAGCCCGGACAGCCCGGGCTCCTCACCGCCCCGTCCCTCGGCACCCAGCGACCCGCCCGCGTCCCGGGAACCCCGGCGCTCGGCTCCCCCTCCG
>VZUA01103345.1:0-11775 GCA_013401035.1 Horornis vulcanius
TTTGCAGCAAACAACAACAACAAAAAAATATTTCCCAGCTTTGAATGTGACGTATAGAAAAAGGTATATTGCTCAGCTATTACACTCCCTCATATCAGTGAAATGTAGGGTGTTCCTCAAGTTGTATTACAGCTGCAAAAATATGTTTCCTGAAATATTAGGCATGCCAGCCAGTTTGGATATAAATAATAAGCATGTCCATTGTTAGCTTTTTAGAGGCATAGGAAGGTCATTTAATCCAGTGGTATCTTGAGCTGTCACTCTCTGGGGGTAACTGTTGGGTGTTTCTGGCCCTGGAAATTTAATTTATTTGTAAACAAGTTTTCTTTGCTCCACTTGGGGCTATTCTCTCAAGAGAGGTTAAGCTGTACTTAAGGCAACAATGAGCTCTGAGAACAGAAGACAATTTATTGAGAGTTTCATAGCAATGTTAATCTGGAGCAGGTGTCTGCTTCAAAACATCATAAGCCAGGTCTCCTAAAATCAAGGTTCTGACTTATCTGTGATACTTACTAACATACACTCTTAGAGAAATCACATTTCGTTTGTTTCTTACAAAGGGTGAAAGTGACATACAACAGTCTCACGGTTTCCTTTTCAATGCAGTTATTCAGCCATTTTATTTAATATTAAATTACTGCTTAATTATATAGTCCAGATGCTGGAGCTTTGATGAAAGGGTTAGGTATGGTTGTGTCCCTTATAAAATAGGTGAGATTTGACAAAGCCATTTTATGAATTCACCTGGATTGGTTTTGCCTTTCCTCCCCAGTGAGTTTATTGTAATTAAGAACTAGTGCTGTGGCTGCACTGTTGTATTGGTATCAGGGTTTAGCTGTACCCTAAAAATAAACGTGCAGAAATTTATTATTCTGACCAGCAGGGGTGTTGATCTGGGGGAGAGAGCAGACTTTTGGGGACAGCAGAAGAGCTGTGTTTTAATGGGGTTGGTTTTTGCTCAGGCTCTGTAGTTAAAAGTCTGGAGGCCACTGTCATAAGCAATATCCTCTCGCACGCTCCAGTGGGATGGGGTTTTATACAAGAAACACTGCTATGCTTCACAAGCAAAAGAAACTGTTCTTGCCCCATTACAGATGGGCCTACATATAAAGGACCTAAAGCAAGAAAAGGCATGAGCATCCAAATGAAAAAATAGGGCTTTGTATTCTGCATGCAAGACCTACAGCTCTCAGGAACATGAGTTAACTGCAGAGCGGTCAAGAAATGAAGCAAATATGGAAATGTATAGTACTGTACAATCTGTAGTCTTCTCACTTCATCCACCCCCTTCCCTCAAGTCTGAGCACTGATCACAGCAAAGTACCAGGTTTTTTTTTTTTTCCTCTTTGCTGATCCTGTCAAACCTTCCATGTCCCAAACCCCACGTGTGTAGCACAGCACCCGCTGGAGCTGGTGAAGGGTGTCAGTGCTCCCAGTCACAGGGGACACTCAGCAGCATCCTCACTGTGAGCTCTGCTAAATGGGATGAAGAGACAAAAGTAAAAGCTCAGGGGAGGAAAAGCATTGGGTTTATTTCAGTATTGTGGTGCTGGGATGGTTGTCAGTGTTTCTTAGAACATGTATGTGTTGCAAGATGTGTTCTTTATGAATTTTTTATTGATCTTGTGTCAGTGACTGTGATTAATAGTATTTTCATCCAAAAATGTCACCTCTGCCAATAAATCTGAATTTTTCCTGGTCCATGCTTCTGTTCCTTCAATCCCTGGAGAGGATTGATATGAGAGGAAGCTGAAGCTGAGGGGGAATGTTCTCAAGGACCACACCATCACCATATGTGACTCCATTAACCCAATCAAGTTCCTTTATTATCACCTCTTACTGCAGTGGCATTTTGCATCTGCTTAGTGGGGGTATCTGTGCTAGATCTGTGCAAGGATGACAGGAAAGGGTTTGGTATTTCAAAGAATTCCGTGCCTAATGAGCTGTACACGGGGATTGTATCAAACTATTCAAAGATTATTAGGACTACAGTACTTGGAGACTGAAGTATTTTACAGCTTTTAGAGGAATATATAAATGCCATGTTTGTTTCAGAAGGACTCTGCCAGATTTCATCTCTTGGGCAGAGAGGCAATTACTTCCTAATCACTAATCAAACAAAAGGTGATGCAATAGCAATACATCAGCTGCTACCTACAGCTTGCCCCTCCTAATTTGTGTGTTGAAATGTAGTCTCTGCTGGTCTATCCCTTTGTATTAAAGCAAGAGGAAAGCTGCAGTTCAGCAGTGAGTTTTAACTCAAAGCAGATTATTCATCAGAACTAGAAAACTTGTTTTCCAAACACTTACCAAAATTGGAAAAAGCTTTTTTTTTTTTTTTTTTNAAACTGAGGTAGCTAAATATCTTTGTGGGCTGTCTTAAACACCCACTGGAGAGGAAGAAGAAACAGTATGTGTTACTGCTCTGACTGTGAGTCTGCAGCTAAACCACTACTAAAGCTGAATGCTGTCAAGGGTTTCTGGATTAAGAAATTCTCCAAGCGCTGGGTGGGATACCAGGAAAGGGGAACCAGCTGTTATCAAATGAGGTTATTTCCCTTGGATTAGGAAAAGCTTCAAGGAACAAGGCAATTTGGCTTTTTTTTGCCTTGGTAGCTGAGAGAATTTCTGGGATATCAGTTCAGAGAACCAATCAATAAGTAAATTGATCAAAGATGAAATTGAACACTTTTTGCTTTTGCACATCAGGAAATGGGAATGTTGCATGGCTCCAGTTGCCTGCTGTGGACATTGGTGTCTGGCAGCAGCTGGCAGAGCTGGATGTGTCCCTGTGTCTGAGGGGGGAATATCCTTATCCATGTATCCCAGTCGCTCCGTGCATGCTGCTTGTGTACAGCTGATCTGGCCCTGCTCTGCCTGTGGGCCTCAGCCAGCAATCCTGAGGTGCTGAGGTCAGAATTAACAATCTGCATCAGAGCCTGTGCTCTCAGCAGGGATTTTGTTTAATAACTGATGCTGAAGTTCTGTTTCCTAATAAGTTTGCACGTGGTTGTGTGGAGTCTCCATAAATGATTGTATCCCCAAAGGATGTACGTGTGCTGTTTTTCAGTAGGTGTGTAAAACTATGCTGCCAATTTTGCACAAAAATATTTACTTTAGATACATCTTCTGAGACTGAAGAGGGAAATTGGAAATATTTGTGTGATAATTACTCATGGAGGGCCAGCATCTGAACATGTCAGAAATTAATTTGGTGGAATGTGTATGTGATTAGTCTGGGTGCTGATGCTATCTTGATGAGTACTTTCCTTCTGAATTTTTACTGACTCTTTTTCATGAGGAATATACAACAACACTGGAATGCTGAGTTAATGAAGGTTGGGGTTTATTTTGGAGGACATATATATAATTGCAGGGAAATAAAACATCTGTGCGATGTATATTGCATATCTGTATCTGTCCTTAATTGTTACAGTTATCTTTGCATTTTCAGAGCTGGAGACTGTGGAGTGTTATTGAATCTTTATTGCTTCTAAGATCCTAGATTGATATTTGGAAATAGTGAGCTATATAACATCACTGATCTGATTCTGCTTTCTGTGCAATGCAGCTTTAAATTTCTAAAGCATCAAAGCTGCATCTTAAAATAAGATGCGGGTGCAGACTCCACTTCCTGGAGCCTTTGCTTTTGTTCTTTCTAGTTTTTAGTTTAAAACAAGTAATTCAGAATAAAAGCCTATTTTTGTTCTTTGTGGGTGGGAAAGAACTTGGCTCCCTCAGTTCTCATCCTGTGCACATCAGCGTGATGTCTGTACACCCAGCGTTAGTATCTGGGAGATACCAGATAAAGCCTTCAGTTATTTTGATCTACTAATCATGTGTTAAAAGCAGGAATAAAAGTTCCTTCCTGAAATACAGAGATTTTTGAGATATTTGCAGTATTGTGCTTTCCGTCCCTCTGCATTTTACAGATGTAGCAAACTAATGTGGAGGGACCACTTGGACCATTGCAGGGAGCAGGCCACCCTTACTGCAGAACAGAGATTTTGTAACATGGGAGCATGAAACACAAGGAAGCAGAAGGTATGCTGTGCCCAGCTGAGGGAGCAAGTGGAGTTCCTATAGTCCCCAGAAGTTATATTTAAATTACAGAAACAGAAAATAAAGCTTATGAGGACATTTATTCCTTTCCCTCTGTTCCCCAAGGCAGGGTTTTTAATACTTAGACCATTTTTGACAGATGACTGTTTAGCCCGTTCAAAAAAATTCAGATGATGGAGACTCTACAACTTCCCAAGGCAATCTATTCCTGTGTCTCAATCATTATTCACATTTAATCTGTGGAGGACAAAGGCTGACACAGCCTTTCCATACAAAAGGAGAGGACTTAGAAAATACAGGATCTTTAATTTCAGTGGGCTGTTTCTCATGTGATGTATAAAATGGCTCCTTCCCAGCAGGTGTGGCCATACTCGGGTATATCCAGGGCTGTTTGTGAGCCTGAGGGCTCAGGAGCTCACCCCTCTTCATAGTGTGAGATGAGAGCATGGGTGCCAACACATTCCTTGTTCTCCCAGAAACTTTGTGGAGCTAGAACTTAGGAGTGTGGTCCACTTTTCTGGGATTTCTGGACATGTGCAGGAAAATGCAGTGAACATGAGACCCCTGAGGAGGGCAGGACAGCAGTTTGTGAAGAGTGACTGCAGCTGCAGGGGTATTTAGCACCCACGTGTAATGTATGTAGGGAGGGGAGGGAGAAAAAGAGGAGGGATATTAAAAATCTTCACATAAGGAAGAGTTGGCAGAGGTGTACAGGAAGGGATTTCGAGTCCTGGTAGCTGTGTGCTGTTGTCAGCAGAAGTGCAGAAACGAAGTACAATTTGTGTTTGTGTCAGTTTACCAGTGCAGAAGTGCTGTGATGTGAACTGGCTGTGCTGCTCTGTAAGTGTCACACAGGGTGTGTTTGAGCCATGACTTAGAATTCTGTTACATTGGATTAGGGTGCTGGAGGAGTGGTCCAACCAGGTTCTTCAGAACCAGCAGCTGATAAGCTTGTTCTGCCGGGCAGGAATTGTCACTTACTTTGTGCTGTACCTGATCCGTGCTCTGTGCTGCCCCCAAAGAAATTGTAAAAGGAATTACATTGTTTTCTAGTGAAATGCGTGCTGACAGGGAAATCTGCAGATGAAGGAAGGTGTGCTGTTAAGGCTTCTACTGTCACAGCTGGGGGGGTGGCCAGAGCTCTTGACACAGCCTGGATGAGCAAAACTTGCTGTGCTGCCTTGCTCTTAAAGTAGTTGGATGTCTCAAGCAACAGTTAAGTGTGTTTGGTGGGCAGTGACTGGTTAATTCAGATTCTGGGCTAGAGTGAATAGCTGGTCTTGTGCTGTTTAGCAAGCTGTTACTGGAGATTTGGAATCTGAAGCAGATAAAGACACCTGAGACTGTGGATCCTTGGATATATGCACTGGCTGTGATATTTCCCCCCGCCCTAGATGCACACAGGGTAGCTCAGGTGCTCCCACCTAGTGCCTAGCATCTGTCCCAAAACAGCCTCTTTTAGGTGGCCTGAGAGCTCTCCCTAGCCAGTACCTTTGGTTTTCTTGGCAGAGGAGCAATGTATGTGACCATTCAGACCTCCTGCCCCTGCTGCAGCTGGTGCAGGGGGGATGCTGAGCTGGGAGCTGCCCAGGGCTGTGTTCCAGCACAGTCTCTGACAGGGAGCTGGTTTATTAATGGTTTCCTGGCATCTTGGACTAGCAAGCCGTTCTCAGCTTTCAAAACTTTACTGTCAGAATTTTAACTGATGACTGTTAAATTTCACTGTTGCTTTTGGTTTGGATCTGCTGCAAATTAAATCTGACTTAGTGAACCACTCTTTACAATGCTGTCTGCTGGAAGGGATCCGAGAGCACCACCTGAGCCAATCTCTGGGTCAGGTTGCTTTCCCTGAGCTCTCTTTGTGGCTGAAGGAGATAAAATTTTCCCTTGGTTCTCATTCTGTCAGGTGTTTAAGAGCATCCATAATATTTTAATTAAAATGGCAAAATGGAGTAAATCTAATAGCTAGCTCTAGGTTATACAGATACCTTAGACCTGAGAGCGTTTTTAGGTACAGCAGGGTTAACTGCACGGAGTTTCATACTTGAATGGAAAAAGAATGACACCTTTTTGTTATCAGCCGTTTTGGTGCTGTCTTTTTTAATCATTTCTGGCTTTGAACTCCTGCTCTGAAAGAGAGTCTCTGTCTCTTCATCTTCAGCGGCTGCCAGGTCTGAAGGTCTAATCAATGCAGGTTATTGATAGCAAATCAATTAATGCAGACAAAAGATCAAAATTAAGAGGCTTTCACTAAATTAATAAGTGATTCCAAGTCTTTTAACAGAGTGCCTGAGATAAGGGCAGCTCAGTCTTCTGGGACAGCAGCCTCCAGTCCTGTTTCCAAAGACAATCAGCTGGAGAGAGCGAGCTGTGCTTTTTACATCTTTTCCCCCATTTAAATAACCTTTTTGTTCAATAGGAGGTGCTTAAAATCTGAGTCCAGCAAGGTTGCCAAGAAGCAGGTCCTAAATGAAAAGAGCAGATTTATCTGTGGAAGGGTGTGATGGTCTCATTCAGCTGATTGAGGGAGGACCAATTATTTCAAAATCTATGTAAGATCCCAGCCAACACCAGAGTTAAGGTTTGCTTCAATAGCAGATATATCTGAAATTGAACTAGAGATGCCCACAGAAGCAACTACATGCAGAATAACTACAATTATGTGGAGCTCTTGCCAGACCCAGTGCTTCTGCCCTGTGGCAGGCCTTCTTGGAGGAAGTTGGGCAAGGCTCAGTCCAAACTACTTACATTTGCTGGTCCTGCACAGTCCCCTGCCAGGAATGTCAGAGCTAAGATGCCTGATACTGTGGGGCTGGGATTTACTGCTTCCAGTACATCCCAGCCCCATCAGCCTCTCTCAGGAGCCTGGCTGGAGGCTGGGAGCTCCCTACCATTTCGAGCAGCTTTTCCACCTTTCCTCCTGCTTTAACCAAGGGAAACAAATGAACTGTGCCATGCAGGAAGAAGAGAGCATGTCTTACAGTTTCCATGTGTGTAGTGCTGCCTGCTATTTCTGCCTGTTTTCTTGCTTAATAAGAAGGGTCATTCTTTGAAATCCCAGAAACTCTCCTGCTGTGACAGTAATTAACAGGGATGGAGATGGAGCTGGGAAGCAGATTATAGAAGCACAAATACAGTGTGTAGCTCCCTGAGGATGAAGAGTGGCTCAGGTCACTCCCTGAGTCACTTGCAGTGTGGTGGAAACACTGTCTCCCTGTTTTGGCCTGCCTGGTTTCAGTCAGGTCCTTGTGCCATTCGTGCTTGGCACTGTCCAGAGGGGCTGGATGCTGTTCCCAGGCTCTGAGCAGGCTCTGGGGGCTGAGAGCAGAGGTTGTGGTGCCCTGCTGGCACTTTCAAGATGCCACAAGAATGGATCCAGTGGTCTGGCTTTCTTAATGCAATTGATCCTATGATGTCAGGGAAAATTCTGAATTAAATTCTGTAGTTTTTTGGTTGTAAGCCTAATTGCAAGACATTATATGTTAAAAAATTTTTATATGCTGTGTGAAAGATGTCTCTGAAATGGCTGCAGCTTCTAAAACTTCTGACTAGAAGCTTATGTCAGAAATGCTAATATTTGGAGATTACAAATGTAGCCCTTGTCATAGCCAGTCTGTGGCAGCAGAACTGTGCCTGAATGCCAAGCTTTACTGAGTCAAATTTCCTGTAATCAAAGGTTCATCTTTGCTTCTGCTACTTTGTCTACTGAGCTGTGCCAGTAGACAGAGTCTACTACTCTTCTACTCTGTCTACTGAGCTGTTGCCACTCATTGCCTGTTCTATTGCCAGCACTGAAATCCAGTGTGTTACCTTCCTCCTTTCCTTTGGACTTAAACAGCAACACAGCTGATGTTTGTTGGTCTAATCCACTGGTGATGATCTGCCCCCATCACAGAGTTGAGCTGGACCCACGGCATGGAGCAGTGGATGTTGTAGTTGCCATTGCAGCCCAAAGTTTGGGTCACATCTGACTAAGGACTAAGCTAGCTTCCTACCCCAGATCAGACAGATGAATTGTAACACTGCGAAGTGACTCTCTGAGGGTGCAGTGCTGCTGTTCTTTGTTTCTGTGCCTGTTGGGAATGACTCTGCTATACTGTCTTGCTTGCTCCAGGCAGGGTTTGCAGCCCTCAGATGTGCAATCCTTTGCCTTTCTTCCACTGCCTTCAGTTTCCTCCTACAAACGCCTGCGCTGACTGCAGTTCTCTGCAGCCACATGTCTCAGTAACTGCTTAACCTAGAAATTCATTGCTAAAAAGATCTGACATAATAACACCCTGGAAAAAGACTTCTAACTCCCCTTCCCCCTCCCTGGTCCTTCTCTTTTCTTTTCCCAGGATATATGAAAAGCTGTAACTACTAAATCAAAATCTATTTGATTTTTGTACTCCCTTGATAACTGGGCAGCTGATCCCTATCACCCAGCTCAGGCTTATCTGGTGCCTCCAGCCTCCCTGCTGCAGCAATTGGTTCCTGCAGGAAAGCGCTGGGTTATAAAGTGAGACTGACATCATGGTCAGGCCTTTTGCTTTTCTCACTGTGGCCATTGTTGGTGATATGTTCCCGAGCAAGTGGCTTGCTTTTCTGGGAGGACTAGAAGGAAGGAATGGGCCTGTGGGATTTAGAGGTTCAGAGATATATTTTTAATCCCCTTATTACTTTTTTTTAAGTTGTGAAGTGATGTCAGCGAAGGTGGAGGGTCGACAGCATAGGCTAGAGCCAAGGTAATGGGTTGGTGGTTTTGCTTTAGCTCTTGAAGCTCCCAGGTGAGATCTTGGCCTTGTTAGGCAAGCACTGACCTACATCTGTGTTGTTCATTTCTGCCTGTTCTGAAAACAGTTCTAGTAGAAGAAAAAACTGCCAACTGCTGTGCTTGGTATATTGCTGCTAATTGTGAACTGTAATTGTAATTTTTCTGTAACTTTTCAATGAGTTTAGCAGGGTGCTGAAGAGGCTATAGAGCCATATCTTGCACAGCTGGGTGTAGGTAGCTCACTCCCAGCTACATAACACTAGTAGGATGTGGGAAAAGCATTCTGGCTCCATCCCTTCTGGCTCAGTCATGTCCTAACTGCAGTGATTCAGCTATCGGAAGCCAATGGAAAGGCTGCAGTCCTGTTAGAAGCTTTTAATAAGCAAGATGAGGAAGCAAGGACTGCCACAGCTGCAGCCATGCTGGGATTATTTAACTTGCTCAGTCATCATGTGTAATTAAGAGTTTTGTTACTCTCATTGGGTGCTAGCTTGAGGTGAGGGAGAATGGAGTTAAATCAAATTGTCTTTCTTCCCTGGAACTGAGGAGTCTGGGCAGCACACACAGCTTTTTTGGAAGCTTGGTTCAAGATGAGTTGGCAGTGCAGATAAAACTGCATTTTGCAGTCCCAAGAGGAGTGATGCAGGGTAATTCCTGCAATGGGTGGTGTTAGAAAAAGGCTGAGCTAATGGCAGTGAGGCAGCTGGTGAGATTCAGCCAAATGACAGATCAGCTGCAAGAAGTACCAAAATAAAAAATTGAGACAGTAATTATAAGAGCTTCTGGGAAAGGCCTTCCCTCTTCATGCTTATTCCCAGCAGAAGTCAGTGGCCTATATATTCTGTCCCTGCTTTGGCAGCAGCTGCTTGGGTTCTATAGGGCAGAACAGAGGATGCACAGCCATCCTGTCCCTCAGCTCTCCTGGTCAGCTGCTGCTTTGATGACGTGTAAAGCCACTCCACACCTCTTTCACCTGCAATGTTTTCTGTTTTTATTATTCAAATGGAAATAGCTGCATGATTTGGGAAGTCAGTACTGTAGTTATGCCTATATTACCACTATCCCAAACTCCTAATTTAAAATTACCTTTTATGAATAGAAATTTCTGTAATAATTCTAATTAGTAAGATATCCTTTCACACTGAAATTCTGATATTTCATTTTCAAGGTGCCCTTTCTAGAAAACAGCTTCCATCTTACATTTTCCCTAATGTGAAAAGATTACCAGTAGAATGAGAAACCTAACCCTAACTACCTTTCATATTTAAAATACTAATCACATTTTTTCTTACTTACAAACCAAAATATAACCATAACTTTTAATGTTGAGCTTTTGCAATTAAGTACACAGATGTTAATCACAGAACTAAAGTCATTTGAGATTACAGAAAGATAAAAAACTATACATGAAAAGGTATTAACATACTGATATACTGATGACACATACTAATATGTGCAATATATTCATATAATGTTCATGGTAATATTTACCTAGAATTCATCACCTTACAGTGTTGAAAGAGACTTTCTTGCTAAGAAATAAAGGTGATACCTCTATTCCAACCATATTACTAATATTTAGACCCTTGGAATGACAATGTACTTATAACTTTACTCAAGGATCGCAAGAACCAAATGTTTTAAAGGCATTATTAATACAAGGATGTGTCACTTTTAATCATATGCCTGATTAAAATGATAAGACCTGTAAAACCTAAGACAAAAATGTTTCCTTTAATAGTTTTGAATTTGTTTGTTTGCAACAAAAAGGTAAATAATACTTTCAAAGCAGTTGTATATATATGTATATTGTTATAGTTAACCTATAAGATTTTATAATATCATTGATTATTAGCTAAATACAGATAACAAAGCTGTATTATGAGTTTTCCTATTAGGCTTTCAATTCGTTATATAAAATGAGTAATCTAGGAGCCATCTATAGCATTCTAATTTTAATTATCTAGTGGCTGCATTTCAGACTACTCTTTCTTTACTGAGATTAACAAAATCCTTAGTGTAGTAACCAGTGTCTTTGGATGTAATTGGGCAAAGTTACTTGAAATGTTCCATACATAATTGTATCATCAAAGATCAACCCATTACATTATGATGTGCTTCTTTCTGAGAATCTCTTTCTATTCATTTTGATTTAGCTTAGCTGGCTTGCACTGGAAATTTTATCCATATTTTTTCAGCACTGTATTAAAAAAAACCCACCCACATTTTACATGTGAAAAATACAGGGCATGTAAGGAAAAGCAGCTAGGGCAGATTTCAGGGCTCATCAAGGCTGGAGTCTGAGAAGAAGTTAATATATGGAAAACAAAAGGACAGACGAAAAACAGATTTAAGACCCATGCTATAACTTCATACAACTCATTTGACAGGCAGCAGCAGTATTGAAAATAATTATGGACTACAGTATCCAGACAGAAACTCCTAAAAATTTACTGTTCTTCAAGCATGCCTGCTTCAGCTTTGTAGGATGAGGTAGATATGAACATGTCTTCTCACCATCATTTGTGGTACAAATACTCATTACAGCAGCATTTTGCCCATTTAAATCAGTTGGGAAGGTGAGCTGCTTTTAATAAATCTGTGTGAGTCAGGGATGCAAGCCAAAGTGGCTGGCACCTCCCATTTTCTTACTTTATGTTTACATTATATTACTATGGCCTAATAAAGTTCTACTTAAGGAAATGCAGGAGATGCAGAAGGTCATGTTTACAGATGTTTATTTTAGAGATAGAATATTTTATTTTATCTCTAAAATAAATACAAGATTTCTGCTGGAAAAGAGAATGGAAAGATTAAAAGGAGTAGAGAAAGGAATAGGTTTAGGATTTCCCAATGGGAATTGTTACATTTTTAAGAAATTGTTTTACACAAGCGCACAAGGATCTGTTTATCATGGGAGGAAACAGAAAGATGTGGGAGCTCTCAACAAAGGCAGTGGC
>VZUA01103353.1:0-11605 GCA_013401035.1 Horornis vulcanius
GGTGTTCCATGGGAAGGATAAGAGTTAAAACCTCTTACTCAAACTAGTGGTAACAGTGACCTTTCATTTAAGATTTGCTCTTTATTTGTGGATGAATATTTTCTGTGGGTTACTTTCTAGTGCCTAGAAAAGGTGGATAAATTAATCTGATCATGAATATTCTGTAGTAGGAATGGTCTTACAGGGAAGTAGGCCTTGTGCATTCTGCTCCAGAACTCTCCAGCTTCAAGCTTTAATTGCTTGTTGCTAAAGGGCTGGAAGTCAGCATCCCCTGCAGCCTTGCTTGAGGATGCCTGCTAGATGTAAAGAAAGATATTAGCAAAAGTAACCATTTAAGGAAGAATTAGCTCCTAAATTGGCAACTTCAGCTCAGTTTAAACAATATTCCTTCAGCCTCTTCTGCTGGTACAGTGGGGTGGTCGACCTCGAGAAGAGGGTGGTGATGTCTGGTGTAGCTTGGCAGAGCTTTGGGATGGAGTTGTGATCTTGCAATTTCCCCTTCAGGAGAGGCTCAAGAGACTGAGGAAAGCCAGGTTTCCCTGTGCTGGCAGGAAAACCCTCAGCTGGGCTGTGTCAGACACTCAGTATGGGTATCTGCCTAAAGTCTAAAGACATTGTGCCTTTTAATTATTGTGCAAGTGACCAAAGCTAAGGAAAGGCATTTAACAGAAGTTAAAATAATTAAATTTAATGAGTTAGGGAAAGAATAAATCAGCAGCACAAGTACTGGGTGTTATTACTGTTCCACTGCTCACCCACTAATGGGTTTCCCTCATGTCTGCTTTGACTGCCTGTCTCCCCTTTGTCTGATTGTGCACTGTACTGGTTGGATTTACATACACTGCATTGTGTAGACATTTTATTGAAGAGTATTATTTTCTTCATTTGTCTGTAAAGTGCTTTGTTTGCTGTGGTGAAAGCCACCCTCAGAGCTGCAAATCATGGCATGGTGCTGGACAGTTTGGGGAGTGTTTGTGTACCTGATTGCAGCCCTTTATTCTGCCATTTGGGCTTAAAGTATCTTCCCATTTCTTATCTAAGCACCTGAGCATCCCCTGTCACAGAGACAGCAGCTCATTCTTCTTACTGACACAGCTGCCAGCTGAGCCCCTGACACCAAAGATTTAGTCTAGGGCTTTAGAAAATACTAATTTTAGCAGGAGAGCAGTGTCTCCAGAGTTCTGGTGGCTGTTGAAGGGAGCACGGAGCTCTGGGGGAAGGATTCTAATTGTATCCTTAACTTGGAGTTCAATGATGACTTCCCCAGCTGCAGATTATTTGTCCTATACAAAGATAATGCTTCTGTCAAAAGGGAATTAGGATTTTCTGTCAGATATTGATCATGTGCACTTCTTGGGTCTTTAGACTTTAATGTAGTCCATTAAAGGAACACAAAATTGTGAATAAACCTCACAGAGTGACACCAAGACCATTTACCTATTCTGGACAACCTCTGTACCAACTCCTGCCTTCAGCTCAGGGTTACTTGAGAATGCTGCTGTTTGTTACTGCACCTGGTTTTATTTTGTCACGTAGATGCAGAACACAATGCAATAATTCTACTTTGCTTTTTGTAGTTCTGTTATGTGTTTATGTTGTAGCTGCATACACAATGAAATAAATGCCAGTTCATTTAGTTATCTTTCAGTAAATATGTGTGTTCAAACCCTTCAGAATACCTGGAGGTATAGACATTTTAAGCATAAAATACAGTTAGTCTTCAAAAGAGTAAATAAAGTAGCTTGTAACCCCAGATTATGATTACTCTGCCTCTTTATCCATTTCAAACACTAGATCCCTTTAAAATTCAGCCTGGTGGCTGTGTAGTGTCCCTTTGTGTTGAAGTTATCCAAAAAAGAAGAATATGTCACTTCTGTAACTATTAAATGGATTTCAGAACATTTTTTAAAAACATAGAGGAGCAGTAGTGGCTTTTGCAGAGACTTTGAGCAGTGCAGGTCATTTTATTGGCAGAAAGGATGCAGATGCTGAAGTTGTGACCAATTCCTTGAAGAAAGTGCCATGAGATTTGCTATCTCTGCATGGTAAAAAGCCAAAGGCTTGCAAGCAGTATTGGAGTGAGGAACATTCATCAGCAGTCATTCATCAGCAGAACTTCAATGTTTTCAGAAGGAAAGTATGGGAAGAACATACTTTAGGGCAGAAATCTGACACTAATTAAAACAGCACTCTCAGCAAAAACAGGAATTCAGAGACAATGGAATAAAACCTGCAGCAAAAACAAGAAAAAGAAACAGGGATGTGTATCCATGCATTTCCTGCTATTGTGTCATTTTATGTATAAATAAATAAAAATGTCTCCCTAGGTCAGGGACTTAAGAGAGAAGGGCTAATGTTCCCTGTCTGCTCTAAATCCCAGTTTATTGACCAGGATGAGGCACTGCAGTGCAGGACCCAGCCCAGGTATGAGAGAGGACAGTAAGAGAAGTGTGAGCTCATTATTGTCACTGTTTAGTCAGATCAGGCTGTTGGGCAAAAGGTGCCATAACTTTTGCAGAGGGATTTAAAAGAGAATGGGATGGGAGCAGCCTTTGTTCCTGTCATGGATAGGTGTTTCTTGCTTAAATATTCTTGTAAACTGGAAAGTGTTTGGGGGGCATAAATGCTTGTAAAAAAAATAGAATAAGATGTCCTAATTAAATAGTAAAATAGAGCAAAAGCACACTGTCTGGCTTTCCTGCTAATTGAAAAGCCTGCAACCCAGCTCGACTAGAGGAAAAGCAATGAGTAAAGAAATTGGAGACTTCTTTTGGCTTATTGATGCTGTTTTGGTCAAGTCAAGAATTCAGCTGTCCTAAAATGATCAAACGTTGTTTGGAGAAAAAGAGAATTTCCAAACAGGCCTCATTATCTGAAAAAAAAAGCTTAAAAATATCAATTAAGGTAGTGCAGTTTCTCTCTTGCCTGCTTTAGTCTGCAGAGATGAAACTGGGGGAGTGTCCTGCTTGCTTGCTCATTGCTCTTTTCAAAAGAGCAAGTAAAGTTTTATCATAACAGACAAATCCCTTTTCATCTGCAAGGGAGAAGTTGTTTAATGATGGGGGGCAGAGCCCTGTGCATCCTAAAGGAGGCAAATGTGCACCACCAGGATTACAGTGAACTGAGAAAATGTCACAGTGGGTGAGTATCTGTCAGCCTCCTCTCTAAAAGGCATTCCTTGGAGGAATGGAAAGAAACTTTACATTACTTAGATGTGAGAAAACAATTTTCTGTTTATATACATGATCACTAAGTATTCACATAAGAATAGAAGAAATAACAGGGTAATGTGATTACAAAGAAAATCATTCTTCTTATTTCACTTTTTAAAGTGTTGGTGCTTAGAAAGCTTTAATTAATGGCAAAATGTAAATGTAATGTGCAACTGTGAGCTGTTGTGATCAGTTGCTAATGCTCCAAGTGATTGCTTTTTTTCTTTTATGCTTTTTTTCCCTGATTCTTACCTTCTTTCAGCCGATTTTTGCAACTTCTGATGGCCTTGACAGTAAATGCAGTGCACTCACTTGTTTGGGCAGCAGTCAGCACATCCAAAATCTCCAGCCCATGAATTATGTAAACTAAAGACCTCTAGACCCAGCTTGATTCTAATGATGAAGCTTTAGTTTGCAAAGTTTTAAATGAGCACTGTGCCCGTGTTTGTGGTTTCATAACATTCACTGCAGAGTAACCCTACAGGGTAAGATGGAAACCTGTCACAACATGGGCAGTGCTTTTCAGCTGAACAAAGGGGCCTTTTCTCCAGGGTTCTGGCTGTAGCAGAAGTTTTCTGTCTGCTCCAAACCTTAAAGATCATCTGCACAGGGCAGGATTTTTTGGGGATGGGGAAGTTCTTTTTGGTTATTTTCATGGTTTTAAGAGGTGCGTTGCCTTATTTCTGGTAAGGAGAGTCACTGGGGTAGGGTAAGGAAAAGATATTATGTGATTAATGTCTTTAAAAATATTAATGCTTTTAGTGCTAAATCAGATCTGTAATTCTTTAATACACCTTTTTTTTTATAATTCCTGTGAAAGCCAAAGATATCTTATGTAGATGAGGAAATTGCCCTCCTTACAATTACAGCTGTGATAAAAGTGACTCCCAAGTGCTTCCTCTGTTGATGCTTTTCACTTAGTGAGGAAGATTAACAGCTGTTAATACATGAATATAGTTTTCATGTACTCAGAAACACTGAAAATGTGAAATACTAGTGATAGCATTTTGTTCTAGGAAATACAACCATGTGGCCATTAGCATAGAAAAAGAATTAATCCTAAAAAAATAATTTTAAAGTAATCCAAGTTCTGTTTTTATTTAGCTTCATGTAAAGCTTTTGTATATATTGAAGTGTTACTTTCAGTACCTTTCCTACATTCCTAAGAAGAGTCACTTTCAATTTTAAAATACAGAATTCACACATCTACTTGGAACTGCAATTTTAAGGAAAATATCAGCTATGAGATGCATCATAAACCTGTACAAGTTGGCACTGGGATACATCCTGGCTGCTAAACGTTGTAAATTGATTTTTGTTGTTGCTGGTTTTGATTTCTTGGTTTTCTGAAATAGATTTTCTGTTTCATCTACATGTATTGGGGAAAACGGATCAATCTTATTGATATTATGCAGAAAATTATTTCATTAGGAAAAGCTTAACCTCACACAAGCCAGGTGGAATTCCCCAAAGCTGGAAAAACATGGATGCTTGCAGTAGTGATGGGGAGTTCTTTGCAGCTGATAGGGGAATGATTTGCACAACTGCCTGGTGCTGCAGCAGTGCTCATTTCAGTGAGTGTTCACCATTCTGCTGGTTTCACTGGGCACAGGTGTCAGAAGCAGAGGGGAGGTTGTTGGCAAGGCACTGGGCAGGGCAGGTTCCACCATCAGCAGTTCTGTGATTTTCAGCCGCTCTGGGTCTTGGGGTGTCACAGCAGCTCTGCTGGTCCAGCCCAAGGCTCTGTCACCCCCTGTCTCATCTCCAGCTGCAGCACGTGCCCACAGCCTTCCCCACAATGTTCTTCCAGCCACCAGCATTCCCTGGATTCTGCTCTCCTCGAGCTCCATGTAGTTTCTTTGTGTTCATTAACCCCAAAAAGGATTTGTGTCCCTCAGCCTCCCTGCATGAACCTTTTAGCACCCACAACATCCTCTGACGCTGCATTTCAGCACTTTTCCCCAAAGTGGAGAGGATGTGTTTGGAAATGGCATTGTCCTGTTAGTAAGCAAAAATTTGGGGAGATTGGTGTGTTCTTAGCTGAGATTTTCTCTCATGGTCAGTGCTGGCAGACAAAGGTGTTTATTTTGTAAGAGGAAGAGGGAACTGAATGGCACCTGTGTTATCTGTCAGACCATAAATCTCCTGGCCACAGTTATGATACTTGTGGTCCTGCTTTGGCACTATTTTCAGTCTTGCTCCTGCTCCTCAGAAAAATGATTAAGAAACAATTTCCTGATCCCTTCAGTGAACACCCCCTGTCCCCAAAAAGGAGAGCACTCTGTGCAGTACAGTGTGTGAAGCTTTAATAATGTATAAATCAAGCTGGACAGAAGCTGCCTGTCAGTTTTATTAACTTTGACCTTTTCTCCCATTATAAAGATGGTTTGGTAAATATTTAATGGCCCTTACAGGTTTTGACAGTTGGACCTGCATTCCTAAGAGCAAAGGTAGAAGAAATGAAGAAATACTTAAAATTAATAAAAATAACTTAATCACTTGGAAGTCAGCCTTGAAGGACAAAAATTGTAGTTTAGAATCTATTTCTTTTTTACTCCTTTTGTAGTTTTTTGGTTGTTTTTTTAATGCCTGACCACTAAATGTCACTAGCTGGGAGGTTATGAAATGTTTTTAAGAGGTTACCTTTAAAATCCATCTCTGATCAGTACCGGTGATTACTTCCATCACTGAGCAAGTGTCCAAATAATGTTGTTTACCTGAAATACCTGCACAGGAAAATCAGCGAATGGTGTCACCAGCACAAAAAGATGCAGGAAGGAAAAGGGAAAGCATATTCCTGGAGTCAACTGGCTCTTCTGCCAGAGCTGTCTTTGATTTTAATTCCCTGCATATTGCACTCCCTGCACATTCAGGTAGTGAAGATTGAAAACTAAGCCCCTGACACTGAAACATCGCCTTTCAAACGTGGACCCTCCATCGCTCTCATTGATTTTTTTTCATTTTCAGAAAACTGTCGGAGAAAAATAAATTTCAGCAAAATCCATTGGTTGGGGCAATAAAATCCTCCCCTTCCCTGGCAGAGCACAGCTCTCTTCCCATTAGGAATGTGATGTGTCTTCATGTGCCATGGCTGAGCTCACGTGGCAGAGCAGCCAAGGGAACCAGGAGCCTGATAGAAATCCTGGATGTGCTGAGCGGTGACGTCTGGGTCAAACTGGCTCAGGGGATTGCTTCCCTCCTGTCCACAGGTGGTTTTGAGTACATCATTCCAAGCTTTCTTTCCCTCCTTTTCACTCAGCCACTGTAGAACAGCTTGGTCTAAGACTACTTTATTTTCTGAACGTTTTTAAATCATACTCTCCTGACCATAACCCATTTTTTATGTGCAGACCTTGGGGTTAGAGATGTTAACGTGTGAAACAATTCAGCTTTTTCAGAACAAATCTTTAGACAATGTAATGAACACATAGATCCAGGTACTGGAATGATGCAGGAAATTGCATTTGTTTGGCACTGAATCTTCCTTCCCCTTCCAGTTCAAAAAGGGGGAACTCAGAATGTAACTGAAAGTGTTCAGAGGAGAACTTGTTGCTCTTGAGGTGGTTGCAGGGCAGGCAGAGCCCTGTAGCTGTTCTTAAATCTGAGAGCTGTGGGAGTGCACTCAAAATCCTGCTGATTCATGTTGTGTCCTTCAGAAATTTGTCTTTTATTGGCAAGGAAAAGTTTTGGAGGAGAAAGCTACTGAATGTGAATTGTTCTGCAGTGCTATGGAGATCTGCGAGCAGGTATTATAAAAGCAAGAATTTTCTTTACAGTGGTAGAAACTCCTTCGCAAATGTTTCGTGGTTTTATGTTTAAGAAGAAAAAGATGAGTGTTATTTCTAAAAAGCTGGTTTATATTGTGAAAGGGTTGCATCTGTCTTCCTCTTATCTTCTTCCTAAAGTGAGAATGTTTAGTCCCTAGAGAGGAGAAACAATCTCAATGTTTAAAAGCAAGCCCAAGTTTCAAGAGAGTTAGACTTGAGAAGAAGTCCTTGATTCATCATTTTATTTGCCCTAATGCATAACTTGGTCCTCGTACCCATTTCACAGCAGACTTTTTCCATGTGCTTTTGTCCCTATTGTCTTCCACCAAGCAATGTATCTGAAATACCACACATTAACTTCCTGACTGGCTGCAATTTGAACCAGGTGCCACAGGTAGCAGAGGTCTGACACAGACAGAGTACTGCAGTGGTGTGTATTTTAATATATATATGTTTTTTCTTATCCAGTTGCAGTACCATGCTGGGCTGGCATCTGGCCTTTTGAATCAGCAGTCTCTGAAACGTTCAGCCAACCAGATGGGAGTCTCTGCAAAGCGCAGACCCAAAGCCCAGCCAACAACTCTAGTCCTGCCTCCTCAGTAAGTAATGGAATATTTGGAAGAGTTTCCATGCTGGGGGGTGGAATGTTTCTTATTAACTTACTGGTTTTTTGGTTTAATTTTCAGTCATTGTAATAAGGAACCTCGTGCTTGTATTTTTGTTCCGTACGCATTCTCTTTGTAGCAGGTCGTTAAAAAACTTTTTGCAGCATGATCTTGTCATTGAGGAATGATGCTCACCTGATTGTTATGACTTGGAGCTTCAAGCAGGACTTTTCTGAAGGTCCTCAAAGACTGAAGCCAGAAAGTCTTTGGTGTGAGTTCTTTCTCGGCAAACGTCTGTTCCGAGTCCATCTGTTCACCATATGTTAATTTTGCGTCGGATCTAAACCTCTTTTACAGGTGACAAGCAATTATGAGGACACTTAGAAACTGTTTGAGGACAGAGAGTATCAACACTTTAAGCAGCCTGTGTGTAGCGATGCCAGAAACACAGGGATGTACACAACGAAGCTTATAAATTAATAAACTGCCTGAAATATATTTAGTTCCATGTAAGAAAATGATTATTATGTAGAAAATGAAGTGTTAAGTAATTGTTCACTGTGCTGAGCATCCTTGTAGTTTGTGGAAGTTGCCTGCTTTTCTTCACAAGAGTCACTGATATATAAACTCTGTGCTACCAAAAACTTCCTGGTTGCAATAATAAAAGTCCCTGTTGTCACCAGATTTCACAGGTCAATGTTTAGAGGGTATTTTCTTAAAGGAAATGTGAAAAAAATCAGAGTCAATAGAGCTTTCCCCTTGTATGTTAACTTTAACATGCTGGTAATTCACCAATCTATAAAATGCTCTATTGTTTTACCAATATATCAGACAAAGGAGAATGGTTTGAAAGGGGTTCCAGCAGTAGTGTGAAAACCAGAAGTTGTTTCTCTGATATGTGTGATGGAACAGGGGTATCTTGTGACAAACTGGCTGGTTAGTTTTTCTCTTTGTTGGGGGTATCTGGAGCTTCAAATGGACTTCCTTCTCCAGGATGTCTGTAAACTGGAGTACTGTTATATCAATTCACACAGTGTTTTCAGGGATCTTAAAATATTTTGGTGGTTTTTGTTTTATTTCTTAATCATGGCGTCTCTAGTTGCTAAAAATACATATAAAGAGCTAACTTCTACTTTTGCATAGAAAAATCTGTTTCTTAACAGTTGCAGCTGCATAAATCTTAATGTGAGATTCCTAATATATATATTTTAAGGTATTATATGTCTTGTTATCTGTAGATGATTTTCCTTCAGTGGTGCATTTACCTAGGATCTGCAGATAGACTGAAATTTTAGTGTGGTTGCTAAACTTTAGGCAGTAGTTGAATTATGTTTCAGTATCTTATTACCACTTCCAGCATTATTCACAGGGAAAATGTGTTTCTGCTGAGCTGGCCCTTTATCTGTCATTGGTTTCCTCCTCTCTGGCTTCTCTTTGACCTCTCCATATTTGTTCTTATTTGTTATCTCAGTGTGTCTTAAGAGAATAATAGTGATATTAAGGCAAATCAAATACCTGTTGCACTCAATATCTTGTTTTTCCACACAAGGCAGAAGCAGATTATGAAAAGACTTATGAAAATAGGCTTATGAAAAGTATTTTTTTTAAAAAAAAAAGGTGTGACAAATGGTTTTTAATATCTTGATTTTGCTGTAGTTTCATGCAAATAGTGATGAATCATGCAGTGGGTTTTTTCCTTTCATTCTTTAAAAAATGCAAAAGAAGAAAACATCCAGATGCAAAACTACAGATCTCCTTGAAAGGGCATCCTAATATNCTTGATCTATTTTTGCTTTGATGTATGCTATTAAAATTAAGTTCAGTGACAAGTCATTGGGCTGAGTAACAATGAGTCAAGTGTTTATTAAATGTTGTTCAGAGCAACTGTATTATCTAGAGCTTTTCTTAAACAGAAGTAGTTGAAACCAGCTGTATGCCAAAATGTCATTTCAGGAGAGCAGGTTGGAGTGAATATCAACACTGCAGTAAATCCTTTCTGCCAGCAAAGGAATGCTGGAAACACTTGCTCAGGAGGTATCAGAGGTGATGATTTGGGCAAAGAATCTCCTAAAACAAATTTATTCTTATGCAGATTTTGCACATGGCTAGTTTGCTAGTAACCATGTCTATATTTGAGTTAAAGGTAGTATTAGAGGGCAGGTTACTATCTGTTTATTTATGGTCCTGTTCCTTGAAGAAACTGCATGAGTAACTTCTGCTATTGCTCTTCACGTTCTCGATGGCAATGGTGCGAGCTGAGCAATTTTCTTGTTCATCCAGATCTTTGATCTGTGCTGCTGGGGTGAGACTTGGGTTGTATTCCACAAACTGAACAATCCCAAATGGTGTTTCTTCTCATAAAGATACAGCCCAAAAATCAAGTTTTGTTCAAATCACTGTTCACTTAAGCCTTTAGTCTCTATCCCTGCTCTGCTTTTCTTCTTTCCCCTCCAAAATACTTTTTTTTTTAGAGAAACCAAGCAAACAAAGCAACTCCAAGCCTGTCTTGGAGGCTCAGCCATTTCTTCCTATTTTATACACACAGAAGGAGCTGGAGAAAGGGTTTTGCTGATGGCAAAAGTGATTCTTGGTGGGTCCTCACCACTTTTCCTCCCCAACCTTAGGCTGTCTTCTGATGTGCTCTGGTTAGGAGGTGAGAACCTGTTGTTCTTCACTGGTGAATATCTGAAACAGAGCAGCAGTTTTGAGTCCAAAAGATGGTTTTGAAAATGGAAGTTCTCTGCCCTATGCAACAGCTCTGAGGAAGATCTGCATTTTCTCCCTGTTTGTTATTTGAGGAGTTGTAAGGCTGAGCAGTTTTGACGAGAGGCCTTTTGGCGTTCGGTTTTGCTTTTCAGTATTGGTTTTCCCTGGCTCTGAAAGCGCAGAAAGGAAGACTGGATTGATGTGTGTCTCGTTCCCAGCCAAATGATCTGTGTGAGAAAATGACTAACTGCTGGCTGCTTGCTCTGCCTGCTTTGTCCCTCCTTCTGTCTTCTATTAACAAGACATCTCCCTGTACGTGCTAATGGATGCGTTCCCTCACATGCCTCTCATCTGGCTGTGGGTTCCTTCCTTCTGTTAAGGAATCTCAAGGCAGTGTTTGCTGAAGTGCTGAGAGCTGTCAGCTCCTCCGAGTGCCTGGGGAGGTGCAGCCCTGCTGAAAACCAGGGTGGCTGCTCCTGCTTGGGAATCGATAAATAAAGACAATAAGAAATGATGGCGTAGCTTTTCTTTTCCTCTTGAAACGTAGTAATTGGCGCAGTTAATTAATCTTGTGTTATTTTGCTTGGCACCACGTGTCAAAAGCAAATTTGCGGTTGTGAAGTTGTCTCTAAGACCCTGAGGGAGCAGAATTCTCTTGGGGAATGCTGAGAGCAGGGAGCCCACAAGGTAATTCCTGCTGCTGGACAGCCCTGCTGGGATCCCAGGGAATCTGGTGTGTCACTGTGCAGCTGGAAAACAACAGCAGTGAGCCACTGTGAGCTGGAGAAGGAAGGAAGGAGGAGGCCCAGGATGCTCTCTGTATTCTTGCAGTGGAGTTGTGAGTGGCACACACAAGAGTCAGTCAGTTTTAATGGGGAGTTTTAGGAGTCTCAGTTGGAAACCCTGTGATTTTGATAGCTCTGCTGTGTGGGGCTTTCTCAGTGCTCCCAGATTAATCGTCTGTCTTCTCTGTCTGGAAGAAAATTGCCAGAACAAAAACTTGATCACCACACAAGGTACTGAGACTCTTGCCCTTTATGGTGCCTTTTAGGGTCATTTGTTGTCACTTTGTGGTTTTGGAGAAATAAGCAGTCTATAAACAAGTGGAAGTCTTGTTCTTGTTTGACAACTTCAGGCTCAATGAACAGAGAGGTTTGAGTGAAAGAGAGTCCAGTTTCTTTGTTTTAAGGCTGTTCAACTTGTCTTGTAAATCTCTTGTGGTCTGATGTATGCCCTAACTTGACAGTGAAAATACTGTAATAGATTGAGTAAAATCTCTGTAAATTTGTACTCTATTGCTAGGAGCACACCAGCA
>VZUA01103361.1:10469-21821 GCA_013401035.1 Horornis vulcanius
AGACAAAAGAAAACAGAAATTTCTCACCTTAAACTGTTTTATTCATCGGATGCCATGTAAGATAATCACCTTAGCAAAAAGGCCTTCAGTATGACAAAGACATATGCATGTATCTCTCAAAGCTAGAATGAGAAGAAAGTCAAACTTACCTGCAAATTCCACAGCTGGAGGTGTGACATCATTGGTACCTCAGACAACCTGGACTTTGCCTCTGTCTGTCTGATATGTGTGACTTCAGACTCCACTGAAGGTTTCTGCTCTGCCAGTCCTGCAGCTTTCTAAGACACATCTCAGCAGCCTGTTGACCTCCCACACAGGTCAGAACAAAGTGTCAAACAAGTGCTTTTTGACATAAATCAAGCTTCTCATGCTCATGCTTCTCATGAATTAATGGATATCATGCTTCTAGAGCTATTTTTTTCACCAGCCAGCACTGCAATATAAGAAAGATATAAAGCTACTAGAAAGCATCCAAAGAAGGGCTATGAGGATGCTGAAGGGTCTGGAGGGAAAGATGCAGGAGGTGTGGCTGATTCACTTGGTTTCTTCGGCTGGAGAAGACTGAGGAGGGATTTCATAGGATTCTACAACTTCTTCATGAGGGGGAGAGGAGGGACAGGTACCAGTCTCTTCTCTGTGGTGACCGGTGACAAGACCTGCAGTTGCGTCAGGGGAGGCTTAGTTTGGACATTGGCAAAATGTTCATCAGAGGGTGTTTGAGCACTGGAACAGGCTCCCCAGGGCTGTGATCACAGCATTAGTCCTCACAGAGTTCAAGAAATGTTAGGACAATGATCTCAGGCACATGGGGCGATCCATGGGGTGGTCCTGAGATGATTCTTGTGGGTCCCTTCCGACTCAGCATGATCAGTATGATACCATGTAGGACTACAAACTACCCAAACCACTACAAATTATGAGAAATTCATCCTGAATACTGTGTATATATGATAAAGGGCATAATTTAGCATATTTTCCTCAGTTCCAATGAAAATAAAATTATTTAAGACAGAAAAGATGAAACAAAAAATTCATGCAAAGGTTACTACAGAAAATTTCAGCATGGAACATCTTAATCGTGCTTGTTAATCAAACCCCAAATAAAATCAGCTGTCTTCTAAAGTGAGAACAGCAAAAATTAGGACAACATATGTCTGAAAAAAAAGTTAGTTTTTTATTCCAGGAGAACTCAACTAAAAGCTCCCTCCATTCTGGCACCTGGGTTTCGTTTCATAATAGCTTCGGTCCATTGTTCCTTATTATCAGAGCTGACTATGTTCAAGCTAAGGCAGATCTTGTTCCTAAATTTATGTCTCTGTGTGTGACCACTACAATATGTGTTTTGTATGCTTTTTCCTGAAAGCCTAATATAGTGATACCTGTGACACGGCTTGGACTCCCCCTTTCATGTATATTACCAACTCGAACTGCAACCTGCTGGTAGATTTTTCTTAAACTCTAAAATGAGGGTCTAACCTTCTCTTCTTTTTCTTTTTCTTCTCTGTTACCTATAATCTTGATTTGACTCACACAAAAGTGACACAGTGGGAAATCCACTCAAGAAGACTTTGACAACTAACAATGGAAACCTACCTACACGAAAGTTGACTGGTGGCATTTATAGTGAAAAAATGTATTCAGGTTTAAAGATGTCATCTGTGTTAACTGATCCGTGTTGGTTTTGTGTGTTTTTGTCAAAAGAAATGTGCTGTGGAGTCACCTCTGTTAGGGTAAAGAAAACTAGCCAGAACAACATCACCACTAAAAATAGACAGGTATAGTCAGGGAAAGAAAAAAAATCTCCCCAAAATATTTAAGATTGGGTAAATATGAGTTTTAGGTTGGATCAAATCCAAAGAACTTATATAAAATAGTGAAACTTTCAATATTTAAATACAACTAACATATAGAATTATTTATACTTCTCTTTTTTTTTTTTGTCTTCTCTAACACACATGAAAAATTTATTTTATTCAGTACCAAAATTATTTTAAATGTTCCTCATGGATTAAATTAAAATAAGATCACTGTACATTTTTTAGCAGTAGCTACCAATTGTTTTGGCTTTGGTTTTAGAAGTTGAGACGTTTTACACAGATTCCTGTTTACCTGGAACAAATTCTTGCTGGGAAACAGCTTCCCTCATCAAATGGGATAGGTGAGGTTGTAAGGTGCCATTGGAAATCTTGGACATTTAATCCCAGAAAAAAGAGGTGCAAGTTAGAACAAAGTTCAAAGATGTCACAACCCAATTGAAATGGACTGAACCTATGAGGGTATTGAAGTCATTGATATTGTACAAACAGTCCTTGTGCCTTCCACATTACTGTGTCTGCTAGGCCAGACCTTGTTGCTGGACACAGCTGCCTTGAAGCAGTTGGTCTCAGACTACGTTCACTGCTAACAGACCCTTTTGATAAAAACCATATCAAATATTCCACATTTGTGAAACTCAACCCAAAAATGGTCTTTTGGGTTAGGTTACAAACATGTGAAGTGGAGATGATCATACCACATCACCCCCACGAATGCAGGACAATGGAAAAACTTGGAAGAGCTTCTTGGAAGGGACCTGAAGTGACAAACATTGTGCGAAATGTGAATGGAACAGAAAGGATCTGAAGGTGAATGAGGCAGCGAGTCAGCTGCATCACTCAGTTCATTCACCCAGGTCAGAGTAGCTTAAAGGAAGGACAAAGTTCAGAGGGGTCTGTAGTGTTGTTGTCTATGCTGCAGGCGTTCTCTATCTAAACTGAAGGCTTTAACAAGTGACCAGATTTGTGGATAGCAAATCTTTCCAACCTTTGTGTTGCCTATACCTGAAAGATGCCTAGTAATCTAAATTCACTTAAAAATTTTAAAAGGGTGGGGCAAAGAAAAAGATCCTCTCTTAAAATTAAATAATTTGAGGTGAAGCCATTTTGTTCAGTGTTTTTTTCACTAATACAAGTTCTTTGTCATCCCTCATGATGCAGAGGTGGAAAAGTTCATAAAAGCAAGACACTTGACTTCTTAAGCAAAAGTTATACAGTAAACAGGGAACTAAACTAGATAGTTGGTTCAACAAGAAGTACCCCAGAAAGTCCAGTAAGAGACATGTATTTTGGGATGAGTGACTGGAGAAGGAATTTTATCTCCTCCATGGTGGCAACGCTGATTCTGCCATGGAGAATCAGCTTTTTGCAGATAATATGAGCTGCGCCACTGTGTCTTGTGACTGCATGTTTTTTACCATTTTAGAGCCAGGTAACTGAGGGACTTGGTTAATACATATTCCAGACTGCTAGGTATGCAATTTGTGAATCTTGTTTCACTTCAGACATTAACAGGAATTTTCTGGTTTGCTCCCCCATACACACTACACCTTCCCCACATGGACCCTTTACATCAGGCAGTCAAGGGCAACTGCAGGACCACACCTCTCTTGTCACCCACCTGATTTCTCCTACAGCTTCACTGCCAGGCAAGTCTTAGCATCAAAGGTGAAAACTGGCTAAAATCTCCAACAAGAAAACCCCCAAAAGTTGGACGATTAAACAAAACAAACCAAAACCCCTTTAAATGTTACTTTAGAGAGGATGCGTTCAAGTTCAAATGGGGGTTATTGTGTCTCAGTTTGCCATTGGACAGTCAGGGTAATTGACACAGCAATACCTGCCCAGAGGAAGAGGTAATGTTTGAAATTCATGTAGGAAACAATTATCTACTTGACTTTTAAGTATGGGTCTTTCTGCTTTCATTTTTTTAGGAGGGCATTAAAAAAAAACGAAACAGAAAGGCTCTCAACTCTTTGAAGGTCCTGTTTGTGCTGAAACAGACTCTGTGAATTGGTAATTGGCCTCACAGAGCCCAGGGGAAGTGAGGCTGAGACAGCTTGGCAGGCGACATTGCTGCCGAGCCCAGCACTTGTGCAGCCACCCGCTGCTGACATGCCACTGTCCCCATCCCACAGCCTGAGCTCAGCACCCTCTATCTCCCCCACCTCTACCAACCCTTCCCATCCCTCTACTCCCCTGCACAAGGCTGGAGAAGGGTTCACAGGGAGATGAGGCTGCCACAAGGCTGCGGGTGTGCAAAGCGCCCAGGCCCTCAGGGTGCTGGAGATCACGGCCTCCCTCACAAGGGAGCCTAACTCTGGACAGCTGGAAACAGAAGCAAAATGGCAAAGCCACAAGCATGTAACTTCTCTGTTCTTCAGCATTGCTTGCTGTTTCCTGTTAAACTGCTGCTTTTCACCCAGGGCAGGGCTGGCTCTGCTGCAGGTGAGGACTGAGAGAGGTGGCCTGCCGACAACACAAGGACACCTGAAACTGCTGGCTGAGGAATTACAGAATCACAGAATATGCTGACTTGGAAGGGACCCACAAGGATCATGGAGTCCAACTCCCAGCCCTCATAAACACATGGATGAGAAACAAAGAATGATCTTCAGCAAGACCATAAGCGTTCTGTGGGCAGCCATGTCGTGTCCCTGCTGGGTCAGGAGAGAAGACACTGGCTGGTCCAGCAGTGTCCCCGTGGCCTCTCTGGAAGGGAAGGCTCGTTGTGAGCCTGGAAATGCTGCACAGAATCATCCTGTTGGAATCCTGCTCCTGCTTCCCCTCTGGGGCTGTGGGTGAAGCCAAGCCCACAGTGTGAATGCACACACACGGGAGCTGGATAGCACTTGTGGCTGCACACAGAACGGGAGACTTCAACTCCGCTGCTCCCAGGGAATTCAAACCGTTAGAAAAATGAATTAAGCCTCACCAATATCTTTGCTTTAAAAATCAAAACAACAATAACAAAAAGACCAGTCAGGTTAATTACACTAGAGCAGGGAGGAATCTTTGAGATGTAAATACATTTCCATGAACATTAAAAGCAAACCCCTCTCTAAAGTGTTTTTTCTTTCACAAGCAAGCAAGAGAACGCATTGGATAAAACAAACTTTGCTTATTTTAGTTTCGACTCAATTACCTGTTAATGGAAAAAATCTGGCACCACCAATAATAAGGCAGGAATGAGATCACTGTTCTGGAGGCCTGGCTTGTCAGGGAAGCTTGCAACAAGAAGTGCATTTATCTGCCTTTCTATAACCCTTTTCAAGCACTCTGTCAGGGAGCCCAAACTGAACAGCCAGTTTAGGAAGAACTTGGAACCCGCTCCAGGCCCCCTCGGCCCTTTGGGAAAAGGAAAATTATTGTTGGCAAGTCTGCCTGGCTCCAGAAGTTGATCCAGTGCCCCCCACTTGCCCATGCAGCAGCAGACAGAGCTAAGAATTTTGTTATAATTAAATAACAGTGTGCTGATTGGTTGCTGGAGGTGGTCTTGAAACTGGTGTTTAAGGCAGTGGAGAACAACGGTTACTATTCATAGAAAAAGCAGAGTCTTAAAATCCATCTGTTTCGTTCCAAATTTAGGCCAAAAAAATGCTCACTCACTGTCTTTAAAAATACCACCTGCTTAGCTATTTTGTATAATGTGCCATTATATAAGTTTGAAGAAGGAGCAGGCAGGGAGGCAGCGGGGGCTGAGGAGGGGTGGGTGGAACAGATTAAAAAGATATAGTTAGATCCAAAAATACCCCAGCAGCATACTTAAAAGGGAACATAAAATAAGGGAGCAAAGGAGAAAATTTCTGATGGAGATTAAAACCAGGGTGTTTGCTAATGCCTGGGAACCAGCTACTACAAATGGGTTTGTTTGCAAATAAGATAATAATCCTTTTTCTCTTACTTGAAAAAAAAAACCAAAACCCCACCCTTCTTGCTTTGCTCACCCAGCTCCAGTCTTCCCTATGCTACAGAGCTGTGGAAACACTTTGAGACTTTCCCACCCTGCAGACTGTTCTGGTGGTGTCCAGGCCAGGACATCACAAGCCCCTGCCAGCAGGTACCTCCTAAATGGGGCTGTGCTTCTCGTCAGTGAGCTGGTGCCAGCTGCTAAGTTGAAGGAATGAGACAAGGAGCTGGTAACCCTACAGCACTGACTTTTCCAGAGCAGCTCTGCCCTGTGAGTAGGAGCATTAGCAGGGCCTGGTGTCCTGCAGATGTGTCTCCTATCTCCCCACTGTCCTTTCCCTCCCCTTGCTTCCCCACTGCAATCTTACATAATATTACATATTGCAGCTGCAGTATTTCCACTTTTTCCTATACCCTTAACTCATTCCCTTGATCCCTCCAACATCCCAATGCTGTCCATGTCTCCTACCTAATCTTCTCAGCCTGCCAGCTGGGCAGCGGAGCGCAGATGCTGGTCCAGAAGTAGACGTGTGATAATTGGCCATCTGGATGCTGCCAGAGAGAATGGATAACAGCTGAGCTCTCCCTGCCTTTTCTTCAGCAGTGGATCTGGAAAGCCTCTCTTCTCAGTGCCGGCAGAGATTTCCTTGGAACTCAGAGGGACTTTATCATCTCTGAGAGTTTGACTGCCGCTGTCAAATCTGGTTCAAAATGCTGGAGTATTCAAGAATTATCAGGAGAAGGGTCAAGCAGATGGACAGAGAGCATGACTTCATGTTCTCCACTGCCTTAGAGCTCCAGATTAATATTCCCCCACCCCAAATTTAAAAGCATTTGCAACCTCAGAAAAAGAGCAACTCCTAAAGTCATGAGTTAATATTTTTGATTGATCCCAGAAGAAAATCAGTCCAGGAGTTGGAAGACTACAGTCCTCAAAGGGTCCTTAAATGGGTTGGTGACATTATTGACAATGATTGGTGCTAGAAATGAAATAATTTGAAGCTGATCTGCCTGAAAAGTCTCAAGATGTTTTCCAGGGACATCTTAAAATGAATGCCAAAGCAACTGTCTACCTTTTTTTTTTTTTTTTTTTTNAGCAAATTTGAATATTCATAGTTTTAAGGCTCCAAAAATTTTAGATATCCTGTCCAACAAAGATCACTTGGGATCCATCTCAGTCCTGTACTGAATTTAGTTTTCAGCTGGAGCACCTCTCCCAAAACACCATCCAAACCCATCCTCCAGTCTTTGGTGGTAAAGTGCTCCTGTGGGTAAGCCAGACATAGCTGGGCAGCAGTGTCACATACATTGCTGTTGTTATCATTATTGATTTTGTAATTAATAATAATACTAATATTATTAACTTTCATTATTGTTGCAATGACCTATGCAGTCATTTTAATTCCCTTTACATACTTTTCAAGTCTAATGAAATGAACAGGACTCTAAGGATTGCTGGTTTTTTTCCTGCCTGTCCATTTTTTTCTTTTAAGCAAAGCATAAAACCATGTGGCACTGCTTTGAGTCAGCAATTGCCTAAACTTTTTAAAATTCCATACACTAAGTGAAAAATGAGATTTACAGAACTAATGGAAAATAAATGTCTCTTGAACATGCAATACATCGACTTGCTTCCTTGCCTTAGTCCATAAAAACAGATGGAAGCAATAGCTACAGTGAATTACCTACTTTATGTAGGGCCCTGTGCTGCCCTGGACAAGAACAGACCGTGCCACTTTGTCGCAACCCCACTCTAATGGTTGCCCCACTGGTGTGGATCTGGGGGTGATCAGCCTGTTCCTCCCCCTATTTTACACCTACAGTCTTTCTACCACATTTCCACTGTACCTGGACTCTTAGACACAAAGGAGGAACATATAAATAATGGTAATTTTCTTCCAGGAGCCTTGACCCAGCTCAATTCCTCTAAGCAAGGGAAATTTGGAGGCAAATGTGAAGGCATAATCCCTCAAAGAGACACAGCCAAGGCACAACCTGCAGGAAACACAAGCATTTGCTTTCCCAGGGATATACAATTGTTTTCCACAGCAAACAAGTTCCCAGCACGAGTTATCCACCACTCACGAGCCCTGTTCAATGTACCCTTGGAACACATGCCTCTCACCACACACACAGAAGGAAAACTAATTTGCAGGGTAAGTGTTTTAGGGCTCTGCTTTCTGAAGTTTGCCTAATAAAGCAGAGAGCAAAGAACAGTTATTTTCCTGAATATATGAATCATACCTTGATGGTGTATACTTTGAATCATGACATTCAAAGATCTCCCTGGAGCACTATTCCTTACTTTAGACGAGAGCAGCTATCCCCAGAAAAGATGCAGCACATGTGTCAGGCTGATAGATGGCCATGCTCTAGCAAGAGTCAAAACACTTAGGAAAAAGAAGTAAAAAATTCCCTAGAAACCTTAACTAGCTGGAGAGTAATTTGAGCACTGCATTCAATTTACTGGCTACCAACAACAGCAAAATTTGGCATCTTCCACAAAGGCTTTGCAGCAATGTCCTTTTCCCCACTGCAGAGCCCTCTCCCACCCACGCTGCCCACGTGCCTGTCATGGTTGATGGGGGAACATGTTCCACTGAGGTCAAAGGCAGCATTGTGTCAGACCACAACAAAACCATCAGATCTTGGATTAAGAGAGATAAATGGATCTTAGTAAAAAATTCACCATGACTTAATCTTTCTAATAGGACATAAGAAACAATACTCATGTATATTGCCCTTTAATAACACGATTGAACAAGAACTACAAAAAAAGGCTTGTCTTATAAACTAATAATTAAATATTAGCTATTTAAATACTGTATATTGCTTACACATTATTTAGTAATTCATTCAATGCCTCTCAGGCCCTCACAAAGGAAATTCCTTCTGCAGCCAATGAACATTTTTGCAGGTTTAGTGGACCCCAAAGGAAGGGACAGCACCATCCCAGTGCTGGGCTTGCCTGTTCCCAGGTTCTGCAGAACACTCACCCTTCCTGCAGAGCCTGCCAAGACCAGCCTAACAGAAGTGCAGTACCTAAGCAATGCACCTGCACAACGGCAGGGAACAAACCTGCTTCAACACCTTTACATTCCATTCTCCTCAAGTGCCTCTGTAGGAATTACTATGGCTGACATTTTCCAAGATGACTGGCCCTGTGGTGACATCCAGCTGAGACAGAATCCTGAAAATTACAAAGGTTAAATCTCCGCTTATTTAAAAAAGCCCAAACAAATCAACAACATAAGAATCCTTGCATATAAATTCACTCCCATCCTGCAGCATCTGCAGGCATTGCTGTCAGGTGGATGCAGGATTCTCAGAACTGAGAGCAGGCTGTCCTGCAAGGGCTCATTGCATTAAAAATACCCTCAAATATATGCAAAACTGTACTCAAATCTGTCAAGGAGAAAAAGCTTAAGGCCAGAAGAAGGACGTTACTAATTAGGGCTATCTGGGCTCTCCTGTGTGACCTTTATAGTGCACCAGCCCCATGTTATGAGATCACCAGGCTGAACAGAAATACATTAAAATTAAAGGTATCACTAGCCCTGGTCTCCCATCCACCAGTCAGGCTCACTTCACAAGGAAGGATATGCCCTTAGCTCACATGCTGTCTTCTGCCAAATCATGTGGCATTTGCTTTAAACAAAAAGGATTTTTAACCGCTGCTACTCATGCGAAAGTGCACTTAGCAGGGAGAGGGCCAGTGCAAATCCATTCCATGGGAACCCAAAGCAAACGGGATTTCTGACAACTAGAGCTGGCTGCAATTTGCCACAATTTTCACACCTTTTTTTCAAGGAAGTTTTCCAGTTGGCCTGCAAATCTTTCCAGCCAGATAAGATACAGTCAACGCATAAATGAGTTGACAAGTCATTCTCTGCACATACTAAGTTGCTTTTATTAATCCAGAACTGCATGCTACAGATACTGTACAGCATGAACATTTATTCATTACAAAAAATGGCTTCCAAACCATTAAAAATGAAAATCGGAGTAAGAGCATAAAACGGAACAGTAACATCACAACTGTTAGGAAACATTCAAAGTATTCACAAAAAATGTTATAGTTAGCATCTTAATAAACCAGAGAAAAATCTGAGACAGTTTTACAATCGCTTCATGTCAACTACAATGGCACTGAATGAACAGATGAACAATTTTTCAGCTTTATACAGCGTTTTTTGCAACATCAACATGCCTAGGTTTTTTTTTTGTTTTAAGTTTGCTACCTACCTGTATGTAGTAAGTGTACATAAAAGTGGCAGTCTGATTTTCCTTTTATGAATAATCTAATATACAGAATTTGGCCCTTAAGGGTTTATACCTCTTCATTTTAAATGCTTTCCGGACAATCTGCTACCAAACACGTCTGTTATAGGTGACATTAAAACTACATACATATCTACCTATGTAACATCACAGCAAAACATGATGAACAAAAAAATTTACAGCATTAAAAAAAATAATAAAGTTGTCGGGAGAAAGTTAAAAGTCACTGAGAATTTTGGCACATAAAAATTTTGCACACAGCCTACAGTCCTAATGTCGCAGGGGATTCAGCTGCAGTTCTGAACGGGAGACACTTGGACCTTGCTATTTTTCAAACAGCATTGCTAAAAATTCCCTTGCTAAATTTTCAAGTCTTTTTGAGTGTAATGGCTTTTAAAGCAATTTTATTCTTTACACTATTGATCCTTGAAAAAAATGCATCTGCGAATGTCCATTTGGTGGCAACTGTATTTCATATAGCAAAAAAAAAAAAAAATCACAAAAAGAAATAAAAACAAAATCCCGGAAAAAATATATATATACACATTTATATATAAACTTAAAAACCTTGTACAAATGAGTTGTTATATATAAGATGCTTACACTAAAGGAAAAAAAAACCCCTTTATACAACGTTTCAAGGAAAAAAAAAAGAAGAAAAAAACATTTAAAAAGGGACAACATACAGATACAACAAGCAATTTCTAAAGCAATAAATACTACTGGTCCAATAGCGTTGTGATACTTTTAATTGTTGAGTAGCGTCCCCTCCCCCAAAAAGAACAACACCATGGAACAAGGTATATTAACACATTTTTTTAACCCTTTGTTTCTGTACATTTAAACAATAACAAGTAACATCACAATAAAGGTTGTTTCACACAGGGAAGAAAAAAAAAGAAGTAGTAGCGGCACCGCATTCGTTATGCCCTTAAAGGTTTAAAAACCAGATGTAAAATGATTGGTTCGCAAGCTCGTATTTAATACAAATAATAAAGAACCAATGCCTCTGGCAAGGGCTGCTTCAAAATTGCTTCTTTTTTTTTTTTAATTTTTAAAATCAGTCTTTAAAACTAAGCTATTGGAACTACATAACAATTATGTATATATATATATTTTTTAAACGCTACAAAGACTTTAAACAGCTGTTGATAAAAATTTTGGCAGAATCATGAGGCTTTTCTCATCTACATATTTAAAAAGGAGAAATTGAAATAAGAATGGGTCAAATATTGACCAATGAACTCGATAAAACATCAACTAATGTAGCCACATGGCACAAATTAAAAATGAAACCGAGAAACGACGACAAACAGCGGACGACAACGAGGAGAAGGAAAAAAAAAAA
>VZUA01103382.1:8063-22742 GCA_013401035.1 Horornis vulcanius
GAACCACTTTTAATTTTAAGTGCTGACTTTCCTGACCCAGAATAAAGTTACGGGCAATGTTTACTAGCCAGCATAGAAGGGAATTGCTCCCTTATTGCATTCCAAGCATTCAAGTCACTGAAAATCAATATAACGAAGTAAGAAAGAAAGAATAAGAGCATATTCTTCCTCTCCCCCTGCACATGCACCGACAGACACATCCATAGAGCTGTCTCTCTCCTTCCCACTATGACAGGTAGTGGCCCTCTCTCACCTTAGAGGCTGGCAGTGAAGAAAGATGAAGTTTGTCACACTGTTCCTGAGCTGTAAGTTGTACAGCTAGGTCACCTCTAATTTTTAGCTAGTCAGTCAAGGCTATCTTTCCATGAGCAGTGCACAGCTGCCATTCCCCAACAAATAGTGAAATGATGAGTCCATGTCACAGTGGAGGACACCATCTAAACTCCTGGTATCCTTTTCAGTTTGGTAACATGATGGGAGATGACAGGGACATGAGGTAGGGCTGATGCCAGGCAGGAATCTCCAAAACAGGTCTCCTTGTGGAGGCAGCGAGGGGCTCACCTCTGAACATTTCAGAGACACAGGAAGCTGTGAAGGGGTGAAAGGTCATGTCTGAAAACTGCTACTTCAGGGCTGGAGGAAAGAGGCTGATCACTACTTGACACCAGAGCCTGAAGGCAGACAAGATGCTGCAGCAATGATCCAGAAGACATCTTCCTGACGTTTTGTTTTCTTATTGCACTCCGGTGCCAAGGTGGAAAGAAAAGGAAAAACAAGAGGGAAGGAGGAATGACTCACTTGTCAATTCTACAACAATTACTGCAGAAAGGCTGCCTGCTCTGAAAAGAGGTTGGACCTTCAGTAACAAGGATACTTTTGATTTCTCTGTGGCATTCAGACTTGCTCATGGCAAAAAGAAACCATCCTGTCTACAGCTCTGTATTTTACCTAAGTTCAGCTCTTTCAACAACACAGCAGAGATCCAGTGCAGAAGTGATACTGTCTCGTGTCTCCTCATGGCACAGTTGGATTGGTTGCTGTGCTCTTTAAGACAGATTTTGTTTGCTGGTGGGGGCCTGAAAGTGGTTTTGACCCTGGTGGCAGTCAGGGCAGGTGCCCTGTGAACCACAGGGTTATCAGCCCTCACCAAGCACTGAAATTTGTCACATGTAGTAAGTGGACTTGGCATTTCAGGTTTTTGGTGGTTTTGGTTTGGTTTTTTTTTTTTTGAGGGGAGACCTGAAAATTTAAAAATTATAGAGAGACTGGGTTTGAAATGGGNGCCACATAGAGCTTTTCTTTCTCTTGTAATGGAGATAAAAGAGAAGAAAAAGGCAGAGTCCTGATTTTCCAACACTGTGAACTGAAGTCTGACCAAAGATGAAGCCTGTGAAAGATCAGCAGACCCATCCTTGTCAGCATCTCCAGTCTACTCTTAAAACACATCCCAGGATGTATCTCTAAACAACACAGTCTCTGCCAGTCCTTGGGGGCCAGAGCCTTGCCTACAGACTGACAACTTTATCACCTCCCTCCCACATGCTCACTTTCACTCGTCTTTTGGTGCGTGGGGTATTCAGGGTGATGGCTAGCACCAATGTTAATGGGAATAACACTTGGAGGCTGCTGGAAAGAATCAAGGCCTCTGTCTTCCCAAGCCATCACTGCTTTGCAAGCTCTGGCTCTCACCTTTAATGTGGAGTCAGCTTTCTTGGCACATGGAGGATTCACCCTGTGGGATATTTTGCTGACTTTTCTCTTCACCTTGACTCAGACTTGCACAATAGAAATAGCAGCTGTGGACTCCTATGGTTTCAGACCCTGCCCTGTTTCAATTAGAGAGACACGTGGGTTTGCAGAGGAGGTTTTCAAGAAGGACGCATGGTTTTCCTTTTGAGTCTTAACACAGGGAAAAATAAGAATTACACTGAACTGCCTGTTTCTACTGAGTATCCCCAGGTGCCAGCAGTCAGTTCCCTGCTACCCTCCTCATCTGATGGGGAGGAGAACAGAGTGTGCCCAAAGTGTATCACCACCCCATCACACTGGTCATACTGACACAAGCCACTCCTGGCCTCGGTTTTTGGATCCGCATGACAAGAAAGACATTAAGGTGGTGGGGTGTATTCAGAGAAAAGAACAGAGCTAGTCAGGGGTTTAGAGCACCAGCCTGATGAAGAGCATCTAAAGGGAGCTGGGGGCAGGGGGCCAACCCTGGAGAAAGGAAGCTCAGAGGGGGATGTTCTCATCCCTACCACTCCCTGACAAGAGGGTGCAGCCAAGTGGGCATCAGCCTCTTCTCCCAGATTACAAGTGACAGGGCAAGAGAAAATCAGGATCAAGCTGCATCAGGGGAAGTTTAGATTGGATATTGGAAAAATTCTTCACTGCAATGGCAGTTAGGCATTCAAACAGGCTGCCCAGGGTAATGATGGAATCACGATCCCTAGAAGTATTCAAAAGGTGTGTGGATGTGGCATCTGGTGACATGGTTTAATGGTGAACACAGTGGTGCTGGGTTAATTATTTGACTCGATGGCCTCAGAATTTTTTCCCAGCCTTAATGATTCTGGGATTCTGCAAAGAGTTATGTATGTACTCACAAAGTCCTGTTCTTCCAGCAGAAGGACATGAGGTCAACACCAAGGGGTGAAGGGCACTGAGAGAAAGAGAGCTTGGAGAGGAAGAGTGCTTCTTACCCTCCCTTTCTAACTATGGGTAACTTGGTGCATGCAGGAGCATGGCTGTTGTGCTGATGAGGTCAGATCTGTGAACATCTTAGTCCTAGGGCTGGGGAGGAGGTGACCCCTCAGTAGTGGAAGGGAGTCTCCCAATATCCCAGTTTTCCTGTCCCAATGCAGGTAGATCAGAGCTCCTGGTGTGGAACTGGGCAGAAGCTGTTTTGGCCCCCAAGCACCTCCTGCTGGCAGGAGGTGGGAAATAGGTGGGAGAGAAAAGGGGATGCCTGAGCACCCCTTGATGCTCATGCTCACGCCTGGAATACTCAGTTTTCAGGTAACTGTGTCCTCGATGGTCTCACAGAAACACTCAGCAGAGTGAAAAGCACATTGTGACCTAAGGAATGAAACTACTTCCATAGCTTTTCAAAGGTACTGTTGTTACTGAATGAGGGTTTTCTCCTGGCTCTACTCCTCAATTTCCCTCACTAGACTGGAGGAAAATAGGATAGATCATCTTCAACATTAGGGACCATCCTAGCCCAGAAGGGGGAGGAAGAGAGAGAGATGCTAACTAAAAAGTTGAGGAGCATGGGTAAACTCAAAAAATAATTTGAAAAATAAAGAGAATTAGTTTTACATTTAGCTATTCTTTTATTCCTTTTTGTCTTTGAAGAATTCATATGAAATTTTTCTAAAAAGAGTGAAGCTAACAACTTGCCTGAGACCCTCACCTCTTGGCCCTGGGGAAAGGCTGCATGCTCTGCAGCCTCTCATGAGGAACCTAACTGGCTACAAGGAGTAGTGCCTGTTAGAGACTTGCGACAACGATAGGGCTTAGAAACCCATCAGGATTTTTACAGCAATCTCAAGCTGTTTGAGGCCTTGCCCTCTGCTGTCATGTGCACACTTGAGATTTTTTTTTCTTTCTTGTTCAATAAATCCCTGGTTTTCTAGACCTCAGGAGCATACCAAAGTTTGAAAGTGACCCAAGTTCAAGCAAAAGGCTCAGCAGGAGACAAATAAAGGAACCTAAACTCTATTATTAAACAAGTAAAATCTCACGACATCTTCAGGTCTGACTTATATTTTCTGAGTCCTTGAAATTGCTAATAAACGCCAAGAAAATACCTGGAGATTTGATCCTCTGATAATATTTGGGAACATATTCAGAAATATACTTGTCAACATTTGAAGACTTTAGAAAATTATCCACATTTTCAAGTTGGGCAGCCTGTATATCGGCTTTTGCAAAGTCAGGCTGTGTTTGGTTTGAGTAGCAAGGTAGTGGGGGGCTGCAGGGATGCTTTCTCTGGTAAGGTGCCAGAAGCTCTCCTATATCTCACAGGGCCTGTGCTAGCCAGCTGGTCATGCCACTGGTCCACACTGGTCCATACTGTGGTAGCATCTCTGGCATAAAGTATTTAAGAACAAAGGGTGAAAACTGCTGCACAACAGCACAGTAGCTGGAGGAGAGGACTGAGAATGTCTGAGAGGAGCAGCCCTGCAGTCAGCTGGGGCAGTGCAAAAGGAGGGGCAGGAGCTGCTCCAGGCTCTGGAGCTCAGATTCCCCTGCAGCAGCCCATGGTGAGGCAGCTGTGTCCCTGCAGCACAGGGAGGGCTTGGGGGAGCAGAGATCCACCTGCAGCCCCTGGAAGAGCCCAGGGTGAGCAGGGGGATGCCCAAAGGAGGCTGTGACCCCATGGGAAGCCTGTGCTGGAGCAGGATTCTGGCAGGATCTGTGACCCCTTGGGGGACCCAGAGTGGAGCAGCTGGGAGGAATGACCCCATGGGAGATATCCATGCTGGGTCAGGCTGTTCCTGAAGGACTGACCCTGTGGAGGGGATCCACACTGGAGCAGTTAATGGAGGACTGCCTCCTGTGGGAGTGACCCCACACCGGACCACGGTAAGAGTGAGAAGAATCCAACTCCTGCAGGGGAAGGAGCAGCAGAGCCAAGAGGATCACAGTCAGAAACAGGGTGTGAAGTTAAGCTCAGGAAGAAAGGAGGAGGGGGTAAAGTTGTTTTAAGATTTGCCTTTCATTTTGCATTGCCCTCTTCTTATTTGATTGGTAATAAATTAAATAAATTTCCCTGAGTTTAGTCTCTTTTGCCTGAGTTGCTAATCAGCAAGTGATCTTTACCCATCCTTATTCCACCCAGGACCTTGTGGTATTTTTTCTCTCCTCCGGCCAGATGAGGACTGGAGTGATAGAGTGGCTTGGTTAACACCTGGTGTCCAGCCCAGGTCAATCCCTGACACAGACTTTTAGATGCATGCATTGTTCATATCTCTGGCATGGAGTTAGTAAGGATGAGAAACAGATGGGTCTCAGGCAGAAATCTAGCATTGAAGTAAGTTTCCCCCAAGGCACAGCTCTCCTTATTGCTATTATTTCATCTGTTGACCAGTGATTAAAAAAGAAAATAATTCCACCACATTGCCTTGAACACAATTTTGCCTTTGCCATTTTTTGAAATGGCCTAAATAAAATGCATAGTCATGGTCATGCTTAACCTTGACCTACAGATATTCAAAATATAACTCCTATTCAGAATTTGCTCCCTGAAGGGTAGGATAAATTTAACCAAACAGTCCTCCTGACTGATGGCGCAGACCAACACTCTTTTTACTAAAGATATCATAAGAACCATGTTGCAAAATAAGCATGGCCAAACGCAAACCCTGAAAGTCCATAAAATGACTTTCAGTCGGCAGAAGTATTTTGCATGTATTAATTACACTTTAAATCAGCTGGCTTAAATAGGAACAGTAGAACTACTTCAAAACTAACTTTGAAGTTTTCCTGCTGTGAGCAGGAGGCTAGACTCCTGCATCTTCTCCAGACTTCCATTCTAGCCATAATGGCACAGTTTCTTGAAAACTGTACAAAGATGTTTAAACCTGGAAAGTCGATTGAGGAGACACTGGAATTTTACCACCACGGGCCGTGTTATTCCTCCAGACCTGGAGGCTGAGTGTCACAGTCCTGCCTCACTGTTGTGGCACTGTTGTGCCTCCCTACCCTCCAATGGCACCCATTGTCCCCATGATGAGCCTGGGGATGTGAGCTGTGTCTTTGCTGAACAATTGCATCACTTTCAGAGGAAGCAAAATCATGAGGTATGTGAAGGCGTCTCTATCTTAGCAGATTTGTATGACCAGGTCCATCAGCAATCGCTGCCTATGGCATGTCTGGGTAGTCAGATGCTCTACAAAGACTTGTGGTGGGCAGTTTTAGCCATGTATCTTTTCATCTTTTATAGCCACACTCCTTATGTTGGACCATTAGCAATATCTCTGAACTCCCTTTCAATCATGTTTTACAGTGCCTGTTCGGAGCATTGAAGTACCTTTTATGGTTGAGATGACACTTTCATTATAAGCTGCTGTTTTCAATGGTTTATAACTTTCCCCCAGAATTACCTTTGAAATTTTCTTACACTTTTCTTATTAGCAGGCCAGCAGTGAATTTATTTAGAAAATTGGATGATATTCTCCACAGCTATTTTGGAACTGTCAAAACTCAGGAAAAGAACCCCAAACCAACGAAACCAAAACTATTTTTGATCATTAGAAAGAAAATGTAGGCATGCACTTTGAACATCCTGTAACACAAAAAAATGTGGTGACCAAATGGTCCATGAGACAACACTTTATTATCATTAAATTTAGGCAAAGTAAAAAATTAAAGACAATGAGAAATTGTAAACCACTCAGATACAATGCAAGCCTAATAGTAAGAGACAGAAAACGTACTTATGTTTATTGGAGGTTGAAGGACCTTTTCTGCTGGCTTCAGCATTTTGAGTTTCCTGAGCTTTGTGCAGTGAGCCTTTACTACAGCATCAATAAATGCCTTTTGAATTCATAAGCTAAACAGTCTTTTCCATACAGCAAATATATAAGAAATGCAACTAAGGTATTTATCCACTGCTCTGAAGGTATTTGCTCACTTTTCACTACATGTGTGTTCCAGATGGTCCTTGATAATGCTTATTGATGCCAATTATTTTCAGACTTTATTTTGGCAGAAGAACAGGAGTCACAGTCTGGGCATATGCTGCTTCCAATTGCATCTACTTTTCTTTTCAGGGAAAGAAAATGGGTATTGTCTTCTTTCCTTCTCAATGTTTAAATCTGTTCTTGGGATATATTTTCTTGTTTGTGTAACAGAAGCTTTCATTTGAAGACCTGAACAACAGCATGGGGCTGCTGGATGAGACAGACACCTGCTTTGAAGTAAAGCGGGATAATCTTCACAACAAACAGGTAGATATTAAGGCTGCTGCTAATCTGCTCAGGCTTCTTTTAGGTATATATCAAGAAGAAAATAAATATGAAGACAGATTTGGTTTAGATTATTCTCTGTGGATCTGCTGCAGCGTTGGCTCCAGCCAGAGGGTCCCTTTCCATTGGCTTTAATGGCTTTCCAATCAGGCTCTAGGGTCTTATTTTATATGTTCAATGACCCCGTTGTTCATCATGAGGTTTCAGCAATTTCAAAGTAACTGGTGTTATATATAAATGGTTCAATTTCCTCATAAATTTTACCAAAGCAGCTCTATCTACAAGATCCACCAAATTAATGAGAGTTAAGCAACTCTACAAAAGGGACTGCACAATCTTGCTTGAAAGTTTTAAAATTTACATTAGCTTTCTTTTAGGACCACCTGTGCATTTTAACCTGTGCAGGACTGTCTTAAACAGGATCTCCTTCAGAATTGCAATAATCTCTCTCTCATATGGCTAAACTCAGACCGCAGTGAGCCTAAAATTTTAATTCAGGGAACTCCTAACTACATGCCTTTTGAGAAAAGAACTTAGCTAATTTATTTTCATTTGCAAAGCAAGGAAACCTGAACAAACTCTCAAGGAAACACCCGCTTAAACATCAGTTAGTGCTGAATGGTCTCAGCATGCTTGATCCAAACGGAATGAAGGAAAACCCCTTGCCCCCTCGTCAGAGGTCACAAAAAAGATTATGTTTCCTCCTTATAATGTGAGTTATTTCATCCTGAAGTATGATATGCTGTATTTAGCACTGCATATTAAGCTGCATTGAGCTCAAATGAACATAAATACACAATGGTCATTCTCATTATTAAACTGGAGATATGCAAAGGACTAATAATCTGGTTGTCTTGTTGTTCAGTCTAATTATAGTACTGAGTGTGAAGAATCCCATGTGACTCCTAACTTTGGATGAAAATTAATCTGAATCTTTCCTTTTTTGGCTTTTATTATTATCATTATTTCAATTAATAAACTTCATATTCCACTGTCTACTAAAGTGCATGCTACAGATCAGAAGAGAAAGGGGAAACGGGATATTCTGCTTTTTGATTTCTGCCCTGCTTTTTGGATTAAATTTGTTTTATATATCAGAGCAGTGAACTCAAAAGCTGGTTCCTGGAGAAGGATATTAGAACAAAATGCTCAAAAATATTTTTGGTAATGGAGGCTGCTGTCAACATTTCTCAAGAATAGACCTAGCACAAACTTTGAAGAGGGGCCCTAGGGAATGATTTATAGTACAGACTGATACAGTAAATGCAATTTGTTTTAATTAAAGTGATGGTTTATTGCATAATTCACATTGTGCTGGCTGAAATGACCGCACCAGGTAGTTTTGGAGAATCACAAGCTGTTCTCATAAATTCCATTAACTGTAATGCAGCAAATGTTGCAGGAAAAAAGTGTTTCATCAAGAAACATAAATGCAATATTTGTACTTCTCACAAGTTTACACCAAAATTAATTCTGCAGAATGTCCTCAGCTTGTAACTCCTGTATATTCTGAAGTATAATTTTTCATTCTCATTCCCTGATACACTCAGCAAAGCTGTAAATGTGGTCAACATCCAAAACACCCAGCCAATGCAGCAGCAGACAGCCTGGTGCAAAGGAGGAAAATGTAACCCAAAGTTCTCCCAGCTGATCATGGTCCCTAGAACAGCAGAGATTGCTACATTGATGTACTGCAGCCTACAAGGTACCAATAAGAATGTAATTTTAAAGAGTAATTTCTGTTTTATTTGGGAAAGGGTGTCATTCACGACCTAAGATGCCTATGCTTTCAAGTGAACACAACAAGCTGATTCACTGCAGCTTTGGCTTTTGCACTCTCAGTTTAAGTAGCTCTCAGAAAACAAAATGTAATTATCGAATCAAGAAGTGAGTAGTGAAATAATGAAATAGAAATACAATTGAGAAGAATTAAATTTGCCCGAGTTAGCCTCATGTTGGTATTGTCTAACATTTTCAGAGGCAATTTAATAATATTTATCTTGTTTTAATGTAATTTCATACTTCTAAGACAAATATTGTAGAATTGTTAAGGCTGGAAAAGACCTCTAAGGCCATGGAGTCTAACCATTAACCCAGCACTGTGAAGTCACCACTAAACCATGTTTCTAAGCACCATCTCCATCTTTTTTTTAATCATTTCCAGGGATGATGATTCCACCATGCTTTTGGCAGCCTGTTCCAATCCCTGAGCACCCTTTTTTTTTTCTGTAATATCCAACCTAAACCTCCCTTGAAGCAGCTTGAGACCATTTTCCCTCAACCTGTCACTTGTTGCCTGGAAGAGGAGACTGATGCCCACCTGGCTACACTCTCAGGGAACTGTCTAGGTCTCCCTTGAGCCTTTTTTTTTTTCTCCAAACTGAACACCCTCAGATCCCTGAAGTGCTCCTTATCAGACTTGTGCTCTTCACCAGCTTTATTGCCCTCCTTTGGATACAGTCCATCTCCTATATACAGTATGAATAGAGTTAGAAAGAACATGGGGATCTAGGAAAAAAAAGATGCCATTTATTAGTTAAATATTTACTTTTTCAAATGAATCACATTGCACTTCAGTTACTCCAGTCCCAGAAAACTACAAAAAATTCAAATACTTGAAATGAAAAAAACAACAACAGTAAACATCTTACCACATTAGTGAGGTAATTAAAGAGAGAAGGGACGGAAGGAAAGAGAGAAGATCTCAGACTAGCACTGGAATTCATGATTAGATATAATCACTCTATGTATTTCTTCAGTTAAACAATGATAATTTAAACAGATGTAAAAAGCTGATTCTTAATACTCTGCCATGCTTACTTAATACCAACTACATAAAACTTATATGTCTATTCTGTCTATGGGCAACTGCTATAGGTTTCCAGAAATCTATTTAACATTTAATAGGGTTTTAATAAAAATAGGGTGAGCCAGCAGGGAAGTGAATTTAGATGCGACCTGTTCCAGTCTACTGCATGGGTTTGTGGCAGCAAAACAGAGTGGTACACGTTGTACCATCTGAATAACTCTTGGTGAAACAAAGCCTGCTGAAGCTTAAATTTCCACCTTGTCAGGGATGCAGCAGCACTGCCAGCCCGACACCATCTGGCCATGGTGCTCTGTGGGCACAGTGGCAAATGCCTTCTGCCAGGGGTAACTGCGAGGCCAGAGCCGGCCCGGGACTCTCTTAGACAGCACTGACAGATGGACAGCTTGACTTGGACACACCTTTGTGTCTGTTTGAGCAAAACTGAAAGACAGAAATGCTTGTGTTCAGCTTCAGTTTCCTCGTATATCTGGCTAATGGAACAACCCTCTTCATACTGTTGCTTCCTCTCTCTTTTTGTGTTTGCCTTATATGTTTTGTTCTCTGCTGGAGGACTCAGATCTCTCCTCTGTGTCTGGCCAATGCCACAACCTCCAGTTGAGAAGGGAGAAGAGGCAGATTCAGGTGCTGCCCAGCCAGAGATGAATGCTAGTTTATCATAAATTGGTGCTCCTTCCTTCCCCTCCCACTTCACTGCCTCTGACTTGGTGTTGTCTGTTTACTTCCTGCTCTTTTTTGTGGAGCATTTCAAATATAACAGCGAGCCAAAGCTTAGCTTTGAGCAAAGTCCCTCACTGCATTATACATGAGTTTGGATACAAGAGGAGTTTGTTCTGAATCCCACTTAGCCTCATGAACTTTCACAGGTGAATTTCAGGCCTATCTGGCTGGCTAAAGCTGAAGTTTGAATTATTGAAACAACAGGGGGTGCGTTGGAGGTCCTCTGCCAGGAAAGCTAAGGGAGACAGCATTTTATTTTCAGCCTTATTAGAACTTCTCTATAGAGAGGAAGTCGATCTTTTCAATTGCTCTTAATCTCCAGAGAAATCTCCCACTGATCCCTAAAATGCCGAACTTGCAATCTTGGAGCAGTTTTTAACCTGCAGTGCTGGAATGTTTCTAATGTTTCCAATACTGTTTAAAAGCATCTCCCTTTGCCGATTATCCTGCTGTGGCTGGATGTTGCCAGACCCTACCACGGCATTAATTTGTACAAGGACAATACTCGTTGTCCACAGACATCCAGGACCACCCGTGACAAGCTATTCTAAGTGCTAGACCCTGAGATCCCTGGTCCTGGGGTAGGGATGCTGAAGTAAGAAGCTTGCAGCACTCTTTCAGATCTTTGGCCGTCAGAAATAAGTGTCTCACCTAACTCTGGGAGTGGGATTCAGCTCCAGGCTGCGCACTTCTACTTTGAACAAACGCCTTTGTTTTTATACGGCTGCCACCCGGTTTTGACAGATTAGCCTCATGTCCTACAGCAAAGTGTCATGTTTGTCTGAGAAATGCCGTCTGGGCAGGACCACCTGAATCCAGGCAGGCAAAGGGGCAGAGGGACAAAGAAATCACGCTCCTGGGGGAGGCTGGGGACTGTGAGTAAACTTTCCGTGATGTGGATGGGGTTTCTCTCCTGCCTGTGAGCCGAGGAGCGGAACTGAGGCAGAGGCTCCACTGGGATGAGATGTTCCGCCTGAGGGGATGGAAGTGGGGGAGGAAAGGGGGGAGAATTGTCAGCAGCTAGATCAAAATGAGGTTTGCGGAGACAAAAGACAACATCCCCGTCCAGTAATCTGAAGGCATCGGCTGCGCCTTACCTGCTCCTTTAACGTGCCCTGTTTAAAGATGATGAGCGTGAGATTAACATCCTTTGTTTTCAGATTTTAGCTGCCTCCCTTTCTTAGCCTAGAGTGATTCTTTATCTCAATTGCCAGCTTTGCATGTCATTCAGTTCAACTTAATCGCAAGGATCCACAAATCAAGCGATTTCAGGCTGGGGGCTCTGCCTTACAAAGCCTTTGCACGTCAGCAAATAGGATTTTCGTGCACTTCCTCGTGGACTTAACAAAGACACTTGCTCTCAGTTTGCAGAATTTACAGAGAGCAGTTTGGGCATTTCACAGCGCTGTTTGCATGAGGAGCCTTTTGAAGTCAGCGATCTCCGGTGGCCTATATGAGTGAATAGGCATTAGTACTGCATATACAAGCTCATCGCAGCTGGAAAGCTCCTAATTTAATGACCAAGCAGTTAAATCAGATTCAGACTCAAGATCTTCAGCTGATTTCAATAGGTGGAAATTTTTCACACTTAAAGGCTATGCGAAGAATTACACCAACCGAAAATTACACCCTAATATTGGGTTATTAAACTGAGTTATTGTGAAGCATTCACCATGATAGCTGCATATATATCCTCAGACTTTCATGCTAAATAGCCAGCACACCTCAGAGGACATGGTTTATCAGAATGTTCAGATGTGGGAGAAAACCTGAGAACACCCTGAAGTTAGACCGTCATTGCCTCTCAGTAATCATCCTGCAGTAAGAGCGAGATATGCAAGATATGCAAATTAGTAAGATAAGAAAACAGGAGGACATATGGCACATGGTTGGCTGAGAATTTGTGGGGTTTTTTTTTTTGGTCCATTACTACATTCAATGGAGAGGAGAATTTTGTGTCAAACTTTAAATAGTGTGATTTTGGATAAGGAACACTTCAAAATCTTAACTGAAAATATTACCCTTGTCGGGGTAAATATTTGATCCCATATCCAAGCGTAACAGTTGATGACTTCTTGTTTTAAAGTAATATTAAATAAAATTGGACCTGAAATCTATAAGAGCACAAATTGGTTAAATTACCACCACATTAACCACAAATATATATTTTATGCAAAAAGTATGTTTTGGGTTGACCTGAAATGAAAATAAATAAATTAAAAAAAAATTAAATTCTCTCACTCTAGAGAACACTCTAATGTTCAGGGGATTTGTATAATTTTAACTGAAATAAGGAGAGAGACATAAACCACAAAGACTTTCAGTCTTTCTGATACAGTATTATTACATATCCAGCAGAGATCAATGCCTCAGAGAAAAGTGGAAAATCCCCTGAAATGCCCTGTTAAGAGATATACATTTGACAATAATTAGTATATGGCAGTCTGAGTTCTACCTCTTCTTATTGTTAGAGAAGTCATCCCATCCTTGTTAGGAAAGGTAACTCCTTCTCATGTGATGTCTCCCATCTGGGTACCTGGGATCTTGTGAAATTGTGCAGAATTGCATTGAAGGAAAAATAAGAAGCAGAGAAGGTGTCTTATCTCCAAAAGCTGTAGGTTGCTTTGCTGTCTATACAGTGCTGTCTATCCCTGTTCTTTTGGGATTAATCACTCTGGCCTCAAAGCACAGCTCCTTCTGCTGGAGTTGTGGCAATATTCTGCCACACCATAACCAAGTGTTTAAGAAAGGATGCAAGGTGGGATTTTGTAGCCAGTTGCTGTGGTTGTGTGGGGCTGAATGGGTGTGTAGATAGGCATAATGGATCTTTCAAATTGGAATTTGGCTCTGGAAAATGCGTAAACTATTGCAGTTTTCCCAGAAGTGCCATGTTATCTGTAACAGTCACACGCTTATGGTTATAGGCTGTGGGCTGTGCCAAGGAATCAGGCACTGAGCTGTTTCAGTGGAGCAATGAATACTGCTTTCTACCAAGTTGGAAGCTTCATTGTTTGTAATCAACTGAGATCAAATACAGACATGATGTATTTGTTGTTGCTTTGTCATGTCTTGGAGAATAATGCCATTTGATTCAGACAGCCTGATTTGTCTGTATCTGCTGACTTGTTAACAGCTCATCAGACCCAGTGCTACACTGCAGAGGAACCAAGGGATGATACAGGGAACTTCTGTCAGTATGAGAAAGGCCAGCATGTCTCAATATCACCACTGCAACCACAGCACCTCTTTCATGAGGAGTGGAATGGGAACGGCAGAAGAGATATACACCTGTTTATGTGGATCTGTGGGATCAAAATCTCTCTGCTCCATTCAGAGTTTTGAAAACCAAACTGGTCCCATATCCATAAAGAAGAATTTATTTGTTGTGAGAACTGTAAGTCTTTCATGGCTCCTTTCTCCAGGACCTATATAAGCATGAGGAAGGCAACCTTAGCGCAAGTTAACTAACCCTCCAAAACAGAAGCAGACAGGAGAAAAGGTGGTAATAGAGATGTTTTGCCATGACCTCATTTCTGAATGCACATCCCATGTTCCCTGGGAGAAGGATGTCAATCCTTTTTTTTTTTTTTTTCACTTTTTCCCTTGCTGAGCAATAATTTCCCTCCTAGTGCATTAAATGTGGATGCAATCACCTTTCAAAACCAATCAAGGTTACAGGCTCTGTTTCACGACTGCTGATGTAAAAACAGTGGCATTGCTTTTCCTCACCCTCCCCACAGAGACAGCTAAGCCTCAGTGGTACCATATACCATCAAGCTTGTCAGCATAAACCTACATCCCTCCGAGGTTTCTGCTCACTCTCTGTCTGAAGTAAACTGAGAAAAACTCATGTTTTCCAGTTCAGAGTGGGTTTGACGCACAATCAGAGTATATTTGGGGTGAACTGTCTCAAAACCTCTTGCTTGAAGGATGCAGGTACATTAATGGACACTAGAGGAGAAGCTGCTGGCAACTTTGTCAAAGCTGTTGCCACAAGACAGACGTCCCACTCCCAGAGCCAGAGGAGCCAGTGATGCAAGTTGCTGCGTGTTTGCTTTTCCATATCAGCTTTCAGGAAAGGCAGAATTAAACATTACAGAAGATGTAAACATTCACACGTTGTGTTCAAGGGTAACTACACACACACACACACACACACAC